>WEIU01014548.1:14929-42345 GCA_013389925.1 Aegithalos caudatus
AAAGCTATAGAATGGTTCTAAATAATCTCTGCAAACTCTTCCAAAAACACTTCAGTCTTTTCCTGAGGATGCAAACTTTCATTTTGCAGAACTTTTCATTCTTTCAGCCAACTACTCAGTAGACATTATGAAATTTATATTGCAAAATGCAATATAGATAGTTATGAGGGCTGTTGGTGCCTTTAGACAGCTGAGCTTGTGCTTGGAGCTTCCTTCTTCAGTTTTTGGTTTCTCTAAAATCTCACATTTAAATCCTTGACCTTTGCAATTTGGAAGAATTAATCTTTTATTTAGCTTTAAATCCTTTTTACTGCAATGCGAGCAGCACATCACAGTATACTTCCTTGCTGGGAATCTCTCAGACCCTTTCTGAAAGACTCAATTTAAATGGTGTGACACTTGGGGATGTCCTGTGCAGGGCAGGGAGTTGGACTCAATGATCTTTGTGGATCCATTCCATCTCAGCAAATTCTCTGATTCTGTGAAATTGCTATTTTTTTTCTCCTTCACAGAATTGGGGAGTCCTCTTGGCAGACAGAACACAGCATGATGCACAGGCGTGAAAAATAAAAATCCATATGTTTTCCGTAAGTATTTTTTATGTTTTTCTTGTTTCTTAAATTGATTTGTATTTCTTTTACAAAATTCAATTGTTACATGTCCTGATTTGTGCTGCTTTATGAATACCTTTGTATAATAAAAGTCTTTAAAGATGAAAAATAATTTTCTTCAGTTTGTAGTACTTCTTTTTCTTTTTAACAGAGGGATTACATCTGTTTTTCAAACACCTGTATTAATGTTATTGTCATTATCTCACATATATCTCCAGGTTAAAACTACAGTGTTAAATCGGCTGGTGGATAGCTGATTTAGTAACTCAGGGATATATGCCTCATGCATGGAGAGACTGACAGGCAGTGCACTCAGTTGCCCCTATATTCTGCACATTCTAGATCTCAAGATACAGTTTTACTTGGAAAAGTGAGAGTAAAAATTAGGGGGCAAACCTCCATGCTGTTTGTGTTTTTCCTCAACCAGTAACTCCTGCAGGCCATACCAGATTTCTCCACATTCGTGATCAATAGTGCATGTACCATATGGCACTTGCAGTGATCAGGGAAAGCCCTCTCTGTTGTGTGAGGTATGTGCATTCACAGATGCTTCTCATTGCTTCCATCTTCATTGATGATAGAGCCAAAAGTTTATCTGAATTGGGTCATGCAAATGAGCAATTAATATGACTTTAGGCACTGAGCCTACAACAAGCCATTCTGCTATGCATCAGCAGAAAAATGAAACAATGGTGTGAACTTGGTAACCATTTTTTCTCTATCTTCTCTGAGAGAAAAGTGAATGTGCTTTATATAAGACACAGAACATGGATTAGAAGTACAGATTATTCGGAAACATTTCTATACTCTGTACCTAGAGGCATGGACAAAACTATAACAGTTGCTTGAGTGAAAGCCTGCACTAGTTCTATGCCAACTTTAGAGTAACTATAAAGATTCAGAAATTCAGAAATGTCAGTCAGCTTGCCCACTGTACACTGTCTGACAAGCTCATCTGCTCAAACACAGTCAGTGCCTTAAGAATATGGTAAGAATTAAATCAGCACATTGCTTATTCTTTTCAATCTGATGCTTTCCTCAAAATTTTTTTGGGGTCAGAACATCAAGTTACATAATTTCTGCTTCTTGAGGTGTCCTGGTTTTGGCTGACCAGAGGAATATTCCATACCATATGATATAAATCACAGGAAGAATCTGAGCATAAAGGACCAGGGAGAACACTGGTGGGAGGTGCACTGCCAAGGAACTTTGGGCATTTGTAGGTTGCTGTTGATCAATTCCTTTCATCTGCATCAATTGCCTTTCTTGGTTTTATTTCTCTGTCTTCTTTACCTGTAATTACAGGTTAGATTTGCCATTATTGTTATTATTATATTATTTTTATTTAATTTCAAATTTTAAACTTTTTATCTCAGTCCATGAGCTTTCTCCAATTCTCTTCCCCCAACCTGCTGGGGCAGGGAGTGACTGAGTGGTTGTGTGCTGCTTAGCTGCTGACTAGGTTTAAAACACAGCAGGAGAGAAAAGATGAACTTAAAGAGACCAGGGAAGTTCTTAAAGAAAATACTTTAAGGTGAGAGTCAAAGCTTCCCAAGTGGAGTAGCTGATAACACATTATTTGATTATGGACCAGAGCTAATTCTAGCACTGGACCTAACATTCCTACACCCAAAGATGCCAGCTTATGTCAATACATTATTTAGCAACCGCATGAAATGACAGGGATGTAAAGAGCACACTGTGTTGACTCAAAATGATTGGGAGTGTGAGAAAATTCCTCAGTCAGCTCTAAGGCACTCCAAAAGCAAACAGAAAGGATGCAAGAGGGATATGAAAGATGACTTGCATTCTAGGGCTTCCCCAGCATGCAAAAAGTAGATTATAGCTGACATTTCTACACTTTCCTGCAAGTCCATTTACAATAAATATTTAAAAGCAAGAAAAACATATTCAAGAAACAAACCCTGAAGGAAAGAGATAGATTCATAATTCATCATAGGACTGTATCTTGCACACACAAGATGTGTGCTCTGAATGTGAATTGACAGTAGTTATCTTGCCAAATACAATGCACAGTTGAAGAAGGGTGATACTGAAAACATTTTGTGTTGAGTTTAAAAGACAATCATTGCTTCTTTTAATGGTCAGTAAAATTTACTCTGTTTCTTTACTTTTTTCCTTTTTTTCTTCCTGGGTACACAAAAATGGTTTCCTCTCTCTTATCAAAGACATCAAAATGTTCTAAGACTGAATAGGCTGTACTATGGAAAATAAACTTAAAGAAAATGCTTTAGTGGTAGGTGAGTTACTTGTACATGTGATCAAAACAATACTTCCTCAAAAATTTGTTAACTCAAGGTAATTCCTCTTCTCTTTCCTTTCAAAGAAAATTTTTGTTTTCTTACTGAAGGGATTGTGCTTTGCAATGTAGCAATCAATAACTGCTAGATACCAGCTTTTAAATTAAAGTTAATTTCCATTATTGGCAACTTAGGTTGGTTTTCTATTTGGTTAAGTACAAAATCTAATGCAACCTCTAAACAAAACCATCAAAATCAGCAAGGAGAAAAAGGCCCTGAGATAGTCTTTGGACTTATGTTCGTTAGTGATGATATATTCAGGAAGAACACCAGCACTTCAGAGGAGATAAATAGTTTTTTCTATCAGTGCTCAGAGCAGGAAAACCTGGGGATATTCCCATGCTGTATTTTGGAATTAACAAAGGGTCAATCCAATTAATGAAGAATGAAACAATGCTTTAAGTGGAAGGTGATCACTGTAATTAGAAGTAGAATAAAACTACAAATGACCAGTGCTAGATGGCATTCACCCACAGGTCTCAAGAGTACTCTTGGATGAGATAGTACAACTATAGATCTACCATGTATCTCATCTACTCCTGGCATCTGAAGATTTGACGGTGGCAAATATGGTGACAATCTTTGAAAATAAGCATTTCAGAGAAACCTAGGAAAGTGCAGACCTGTAAGCCTGCAGGCAAATGAATAAAGTGTTTACACTGAGACCTGAATAAATGAAAGCTACCAGTGAAGAACCCATGCAATATTCACAAATGGAGGTCCATTATTACAAAGCTTTCAAATTCTTTTAAGAGGTCAAAACTCTTGTGTGTAAGGATAATATACTTGTCATGTACTGCTTGGATTTTCAAACGGCTTTTCATAAGGTCATGTGCAAAGCACTTGTGGAGAGAACAAACAGAAAAGGCAGGCCCCAGCATCACTTAAAATTATAATTATAATTAAATGTTACATACAGGAATGTTCCCAGTGGTTTTCCACAATGGCTGAAACTGGTACCTGGAAAAGGTAGTGAGAAGTTACATGCCCATGTTTGCACACAATAAAGGAATTCACAGCTCAAGTGAAACAGCACAATTTCCTGTCTCAAACACTGTTACCAGAGAAGGACTTTGACAAGAGATAAGCGCAGGATGGAGTGACAGGATGGCACTGACTCCAGGCCTGGTGGAGGAAGATCTGGTTAACCCATCCTGGGTAATGCATCCAGGCAAGAATTCCCACTGGGGAAAACTCTGTAAAGAAGTAACTTCTCATGCATATCACTGGTGAGACAGAGATGACCCCAAGTTATGGGACAGATGGAATCTGCAACTACCAAAGCCCCTCCCCTGAATAAGCCTCTGTGGATACCTGGGGCTTGGACTGTCAGTTAAGGCACCACAGCGAGTACTTGTGGTAAAATAAAGGTGGAACTCTTGTCTAGGTGTTACCTCAGACCAAGGGGGAGGTAAACAAACCTGGGGGAGAAGAATATATTTCTAATAATGGACAAGGAAAGCCAACACAGCAATCTTGCTGAAATCAGCTCAGACTGAGTAAAAGATAATTCCAGCAGGGGGAAGATCACAGCCCACCTACTCAAGGAATCCACTGACTCAAAAGAGAAAGACTGAGCATGGAACTAATTAACAGTAGAAGTGAGGTAATCACCTAAGAATTAGACATAATTCTAGGATAGAATAAGACAATGAGCATTACTTCCTTTGTTTGTAAGAGTACATAGTGAAAATTTTTTAATGACTTCAGGAATTTGAACTGACACTACCAAGAAGCCTAGGGCAAAGAAAGACCAGTGAAACACTGCTAGATCCAAGGGTGGTGACTATCTTCTGATTGATCTCCCTCTGTGTCTCTCTCCCCCTGACCCTCTTTCTATTTCTTTCTATCTTTCTACCTCACATTTGCTGTTAAATAAAACTTGTATTATTGATTTGGCACATGGTCTCACTTGCACCTTAATTCGGGAAGAAGCATCTCTCACTAGTAGGATCTTCACACAAGGCAGTAATTGTGAGGGCTGACTGTGAAGAAATGCAGCCTGTTCTGAAAAAAAAGACTGACTGATAAGATAGCAGATGAAATTTTGAAAAAGAGTTTGTTCTTTTTGTATTTAGGGTAAAACAAACCTAGCTTCACACATAAAATTATAGGGTCTATGCTGTCTGTTGCCATTGGAGTAAGCCTTTGTGTTTGTGAGAGATGAAAATATCAGCTCAGTGCTTGCTAAGAGTGGAAAAATGAATCATATATTTGACTTTATGAGGAAATGAATAAAGAAATAAAAAATAGCATCATTATGCCACTGTACAAAATCCCAGTTCATGTATGCTCCTAATGGGCCCGCTGGTCTCGGGTTCGCAGTCCGAACCCAGGGGGCTGAGGCCACTCCAAAAGGATATCTCGCCAGAGACAGCCTTCCAGGGGCCAGAGCACCCCCTCAGCGGGCAGAGAGCATCTCAGCAGGGACAGGGCAGCTCTTTAGTGATTTCTTAGCTCTCAGGTGATTTCTCAGCTCTTGCATGCCCATGCCTGTGAGGCCGCCTCTCTATTGCTCGCCCGGGAAGAAGAGAGAGAGAGTCCGTGTGGCGATTCCGCAGAAGGCAGCTTTATTGCATGGCACCAGCGAAGGGAGCCAGTGACGGGTACCCCAAGTAGCAATGGATTGGGGGGTTTTTATGGGAAAACCAGGGTGGGAGTGGAAGGGGACAAGCCAATGGTTTACAACAGATCTACACAAAACTCCTGGGGGCTTGTGGGACCTTTCTGTGGTCGCCGTAACTGTAAAGTTACTTTCTTATCTTGGGGGTCTGGCAGGAGGTTGTGCAATCCCTTCCTTATCTCCTCAGCAGCCCTCTCTCCAAGGCAGGGCTGCCGGGGCTTTGCCCATCCCCACACACTCCCAGTTCAAGTGCATGGTTCTCATATCCTCAAAAATGACACAGAAAAGTTGGCAAAGTTTCACAGAAGCACCCATAATATGAAATAATTTTCTTAGAAGGACTAAGAAATTACTTTGAAGGAAAAGATAAAAATCATGCCTGATGTAGAGACTGTAGGTAGACTGCTCACCATTTCTTCCTGTACAAAAAAATAGAACCACCACATGAGGTCAACAGAAGTCAGTCTCAGAATGAACAAGAGGTGTTTCACACTGGGGTGAGGGGCCAGTGGGGAGCTGGGGTCAGACCCGTGGGATGGTTTACCAGCGGAAGTTTGGAGGCAAAAGGTTGACATATGTTCAGAGTATACTGGACAAATATTTTGGTGGGAGATCAGTAAATGTTAGTATGGAAACATACAGCTTCAGACTCAGAAAACTCTCTGAGCTGGAACTATGCAAAAGCTAGGGGAAAGTGTTATATATATTCTTAACCTGACATCCATTTATAGGCATGTGTTCACACGTGCTTCTAATATGGAGCCATAAGAGATAATTTAGAGGAGGCAAGATTAGACACAGCTTGAAGCTATTGGCATAACAATATCACAGATTTTTGCTTCTCAAGTCAAAAGCAAGAATTTATATACTTGAGATATGGTTTATGTACCTGACTATAATAGCATTTAGTAGGAAACATCAGAAAGCTTTGTAAGACCCCATTGTGGTACAGTTTCATGGCTCCAGTTTGCTGCATGCATTCAATTATGACAGGCTGAACTCATCTCACCTATCTGCAGCAATCTGGAAGTGCTTATTGTGAACTGACACCCAGATTCTCTGGGTGAGAAAATGGGAACTCCAGAGTGTGAGTCATTCCATCTTAAAATAGATGTTGAAAACCTCATTAAAAAGTGTAAATCTTGTTAAGTTAGAAAAAAACAAAGACTCCAAAACAAAAAATACCTTACACAAGTACATTTCTGTACTACTCCAGCTAATGATAATTCTGACTAGAGGATTCAAAGTTAGATATGTCTAGAGTCATGTAATCACCACAAATCACCTGAAAGAAACAATGAAATGAAAAGATTTTCTGGCTGCCAAGAATTTGTTCATCTGGCTTGAAAAGTCTGTCTCTGTGTATGTATATCAGGCATCTAAGTGACAGCCACAGGAAAGCTGTTCTTGGTGTCTGTAGCTAACCATAGCTAGCCAAGAGTGAAGTTCTATTTTTACACGTGTTCACAATCATGACAAAGATTTAATATCTAAACTAGATTTTCGAAACTTGGGAAAACTATATTTAGGCAAGTGAACCAGGTATTTCAGCACACATTTAAGTCCCAGTTAAGATCTAAACTGAGTAAGAAAGCAAAGTGCATTGCTGACGTGTCTTGAGTCTTCAGGGATATAACACATGGTGATAATGTAAACTCAACATCACCATTCATTTCATTGCTCGCGAATAGACTGCAATAACATTGACAGTGCACTGCATTTATACTAGAATATTAATGCCACTGTAGCTAAATATTTCTTTTACCTGAAAAGCATTATTTTCAAGAGGTTACAGTCCATTTCTGAAATTTCATCTCAGTTTACAGCCTGGTACCCAAGGATTTGGAAGAGAAGATTAGTATGCAAAGATAGTGCTTATTTTTTCACTTATTTCTAAGCTTTAAGTGTAGCATATCCAGTTGTATATCATTACAATTTGTCTACAAGCTTAAATATCTAAAGGATGATTCAGATATCTAAGCACAGACATAAATCAATAGATGCCTTGAAGTATCCCACTTGGATTCCAAGAACAAATTTAGGATACTAATACCCCACCAGATATGTGCTACTGATGTGCAGATTTCTACTCCAACACAAAAAAAATCTTACACAGCATTTGATGCTCAGATCGCCATGCAACATTCCTGGTATTTGCTGAAACCTATTGTACTGGCATGAGGTACACACACAAAATCCTCTGTTGAGCCAGTGAAAAATCACTAGGCAAGTGACTCTTCTCTTGTTTTCAGGCAGGAAATCCAGAACTGAAGGAAAGAAGAGTTTCCCTTGGTCAAGGAGCATTGAGTTAGAGAATACACAGGCAAGCTTGACATCCAAAAGTCCAAGGACCCCTGACAAGATGTAATCACAAGTGCTGAGAGACACCTGGCAGACACTACAGATCGGCTGCTCACAGTCATCTTTGAAAGGTCATGATGATCAGGAGAGGTGACTGAGAACTGGAAGAAAGCAAAGGTCACATGGGTCTTCAATAAGGGCAAGAAGGAGGACCCAGGGAACTACTGACCCATCACCCTCACCTCAGTCCCTGGAAAAGTGATGGAGTGACTCATGCTAAAGGCCATCTCTATCCACATGGATGACAAAAAGGTGATGAGGAATAGTCAGCATGGATTCACTAAAGATAAGTCATGCTTGATCAACATGACTGCTTTCTACAGTGAAACAACTACCTGAATGATGAGGGGAGGGCAGTGGATATTGTCTACCTCAACTTCAGCAAGACTTTCAACACTGTCTCTCACAACATCCTTGTAGGCAAAGTCAGGAAGTATGGACTGGATGAGTGGACAGAGAGGTGAATTGAGAACTGACTGGATGGCAGGTCCCAGAGGGTTGTAATCAGTGGCACGGGGTCTTGTTGAAAGCCTGTCAATAGTGGGGTCTCCCAAGGTTCAGTACTGGGAACAGTATGGTTTAACTTATCCATCAAGCTACTCAGATGAAGGGGCAGATGTGCCTCAGCAAGTTCACTGATGACACAAAGCTGGGAGGAGAGCCAATACCCCAGTGCTACACAGAGCTTCTGAAGGGCCTTGACAGGCTGGAGAGATGGACAGAGAAAAACCATCTAAAATTCAACAAGGGCAAGTGCAGGGTCCTGCACCTGGGGAGGAAAAACCCNATGTCTAGAGTCATGTAATCACCACAAATCACCTGAAAGAAACAATGAAATGAAAAGATTTTCTGGCTGCCAAGAATTTGTTCATCTGGCTTGAAAAGTCTGTCTCTGTGTATGTATATCAGGCATCTAAGTGACAGCCACAGGAAAGCTGTTCTTGGTGTCTGTAGCTAACCATAGCTAGCCAAGAGTGAAGTTCTATTTTTACACGTGTTCACAATCATGACAAAGATTTAATATCTAAACTAGATTTTCGAAACTTGGGAAAACTATATTTAGGCAAGTGAACCAGGTATTTCAGCACACATTTAAGTCCCAGTTAAGATCTAAACTGAGTAAGAAAGCAAAGTGCATTGCTGACGTGTCTTGAGTCTTCAGGGATATAACACATGGTGATAATGTAAACTCAACATCACCATTCATTTCATTGCTCGCGAATAGACTGCAATAACATTGACAGTGCACTGCATTTATACTAGAATATTAATGCCACTGTAGCTAAATATTTCTTTTACCTGAAAAGCATTATTTTCAAGAGGTTACAGTCCATTTCTGAAATTTCATCTCAGTTTACAGCCTGGTACCCAAGGATTTGGAAGAGAAGATTAGTATGCAAAGATAGTGCTTATTTTTTCACTTATTTCTAAGCTTTAAGTGTAGCATATCCAGTTGTATATCATTACAATTTGTCTACAAGCTTAAATATCTAAAGGATGATTCAGATATCTAAGCACAGACATAAATCAATAGATGCCTTGAAGTATCCCACTTGGATTCCAAGAACAAATTTAGGATACTAATACCCCACCAGATATGTGCTACTGATGTGCAGATTTCTACTCCAACACAAAAAAAATCTTACACAGCATTTGATGCTCAGATCGCCATGCAACATTCCTGGTATTTGCTGAAACCTATTGTACTGGCATGAGGTACACACACAAAATCCTCTGTTGAGCCAGTGAAAAATCACTAGGCAAGTGACTCTTCTCTTGTTTTCAGGCAGGAAATCCAGAACTGAAGGAAAGAAGAGTTTCCCTTGGTCAAGGAGCATTGAGTTAGAGAATACACAGGCAAGCTTGACATCCAAAAGTCCAAGGACCCCTGACAAGATGTAATCACAAGTGCTGAGAGACACCTGGCAGACACTACAGATCGGCTGCTCACAGTCATCTTTGAAAGGTCATGATGATCAGGAGAGGTGACTGAGAACTGGAAGAAAGCAAAGGTCACATGGGTCTTCAATAAGGGCAAGAAGGAGGACCCAGGGAACTACTGACCCATCACCCTCACCTCAGTCCCTGGAAAAGTGATGGAGTGACTCATGCTAAAGGCCATCTCTATCCACATGGATGACAAAAAGGTGATGAGGAATAGTCAGCATGGATTCACTAAAGATAAGTCATGCTTGATCAACATGACTGCTTTCTACAGTGAAACAACTACCTGAATGATGAGGGGAGGGCAGTGGATATTGTCTACCTCAACTTCAGCAAGACTTTCAACACTGTCTCTCACAACATCCTTGTAGGCAAAGTCAGGAAGTATGGACTGGATGAGTGGACAGAGAGGTGAATTGAGAACTGACTGGATGGCAGGTCCCAGAGGGTTGTAATCAGTGGCACGGGGTCTTGTTGAAAGCCTGTCAATAGTGGGGTCTCCCAAGGTTCAGTACTGGGAACAGTATGGTTTAACTTATCCATCAAGCTACTCAGATGAAGGGGCAGATGTGCCTCAGCAAGTTCACTGATGACACAAAGCTGGGAGGAGAGCCAATACCCCAGTGCTACACAGAGCTTCTGAAGGGCCTTGACAGGCTGGAGAGATGGACAGAGAAAAACCATCTAAAATTCAACAAGGGCAAGTGCAGGGTCCTGCACCTGGGGAGGAAAAACCCCCGGCAGCAGCAAAGGTGGGGGGCCGACCTGCTGGGGAGCAGCTCTGAGGAGAAGGACCTGGGGCTCCTGGTGGACAGCAAGCTGTCCATGGGTCAGCACTGTGTCCTTGTGGCCAAGGAAGCTGATGGGATCCTGGGGGGAATTAGGAAGAACACTGCAGGTCAAGGAAGGTGATCTTGCCCCTCTACTTAGCCCTGGTGAGGCACATCTGGAGTGCTGAGCCCAGTTCTGGGCTCTTCAGGGCAAGAGAGACAGGGAGCTCCTGGAGCAGGTCCAGTGGAGGGCAACAAAGATGGCTGAGGGACTGGACCATTTTTACTGAGGGATAAAGGAATTGGGCTTGTTCAGCCTTGAGAAGAGATGCTTGAGGGGAACCTCATCAATGCCTGTAAGTATCTGAAGGGAGGGTGTCAAGAGGATGAAGCCAGCCTCTTTTCAGCAGTGCCAAGCAATAGGAGAAGAGACAATGGGCAGAAACGATTGTACAGGAAATTGTCCCTGAACATGAGGAAGATCTTCTTTACAGTGCAGATGACTGAACCCAGAGATGGCATGTAGTCTCCCTCACTGGAGAGATTCAAGAACCATCTGGACATAACCCTGTGCAATGTGTTCCAGGATGACCCTGAAAAGGGAGCTTGGACTACTATACTCCCTTCAAACTTGACCCATTCTGTGATTCACTAACAGTCAAAAAATGAAATTTGCACAGCAGCTGCCTGACTCATCTGCAAATCAATTAAGAGAAATGTGTAGAAACTTTAATTTGGCTTTTTCTGTGGAGAAGTAATATTTCTTTTCAAATATAAGTAATACACAAAATGAAATTCAGTGTTCAGCCCTCAAAGTGCCAATAGGACAAGAAAACTCCGAAAATATATTATTTTTGCACATCAATATCAAGAAGCAGCTTCTTGAATTTGTGGGTTTCTAGCATCTTAGCAGTCAGTGCTTGCCCAGATTTTTATGAGGTATTGGTACAGCTATCACAGATAACAAAACAAATCAATTGAGACTAGAAAGCAATCATCAAAACACTAATGAAAAATTCTCTAGTCTGTAGTCCTAACTGTTTATGTAAGATTTTATTATTTATGCAAGCAGCATCAAATACAAATTGAAAGAGAGCAAGTCCCACAGATGCAAAGCTGACTGTAAAGGCCCGTAGCATCCAGTGCTGCAGAACAGATACATTCTGCTTTTAAAAAATCAGCAACAAAACCTGACACATGGAAAATCCATGTGACTCAACATTTGCTCAGAAAAGAGAAGAACCACACATGGCAGCTGGTTTCCCAGGCAACTCTGAATCTCTGGGAATATATCCTAAAGAATTATGTTTCTCAAAGTCTTTTACAAGAGAAACTATTGTTATATAATGGTAAGTTACAGAAGGCTTATCTGTTTAAGCTTAATTAGATAATTACCACAGTTTTGTCCCAAAACCTCTCCTGACTATTCAGGTGGGAAAGATTTCCTTATGGGTTTCACAGGTTCTTCCAACTTTTCCAATTTTTTAGTAGATTTTTTGTTTCATTTTGTCTAGTTTTGGTAGGATGAGATTACCCTCCTCCCATTCTCTCTCCTCTTTATTTATTTTTTCACTTTCTCCAGAAAATATGTTATTGCAGAAATCTCTGATGGTGATGATATTGTATGAGTCATACTTCTGTTAGTACCTGGTTTAAAAGATCCTCTGAGAATATTTTGTCTCATAGTTCCAGTGTGACCATGCTTTTCCCAAAGGAAAATATATGAATAAGCACTATAATAAACAAAATCACTGAAAGAAACTGTCATTGCTGCTTAAGCACAGGGAGGAGGATGCTCTGGCAAATTAAAATATGTGCTTTTAAAGTTTAGTTTCCTAGGTAAAATTTTGCTTGAAGGCTGTCCTTTCATTGGAAAACAACAATGTCTATAAGCAAGTTCTCATTGAAAACTTAGGTGGATGTACAGACAAACACAGAGTACTCCTCCAGTAAAGTCCAAGGGCACTGAATCTGACTTGCCTCCAGAAGATGTGATCAGCAGCACCCTATGTATGCCTGAGAACACTAATTCTAGACAATAATATCAAAAGAAATGGAATCCAGGTTGCTCCTCCAGAATGTTTCTGATGAAAACACTGGTGTTGTAGGTTATCACTGGTGGGGAGATAAACACCACTACTCAGTCACTTGGTCACTTCCTTCACCACTTCCTTTGGGACAGGGGAAACACAGTGACTTGGTGTTTTGCAAACTCAGGTCAGCAAAAGCTAGAACATTAGTGGTTACAGCACTGTCTTCTTCAAAAACCTAAAACATAGCACCATATGAGCTACTATGAAAAAACTAAATAGTAGTTAAAAAATTAAAAAAAAAAAAAATAGAAGAAAGCTAATGAGCAGCCAGGACAGTAACACCAAGTGGGTGTTTCTGTATAAAAATGGAGTTTGGTTTATCTCTTGACTTTTTAGGAAGTTCAACTGGAAAGTTCTATGTATGTCTCTTTGTAATTGGCTCAGTGCCAGGAGAGAAGCATCTGTTGGACCTTTTCACTGTTTGTTAAAACCTGTACCTCTTTCTGTTGGCGGTTTTCCAATAGAGCCATCCTTGATCATTAAGTAGAAAAAGGAACAGAACAAAGAGACCAATGGCATTCTTGAGGTGTTTGTAGCAGGTGTAGGATCTGTTCTTACACTGTGTTTGGTTTTGGTAGATTGTTTTGTATTATTTCAGTTATCTTATTAAACCTTTTTATTTATTCAAGACACTCTCAACCAGGCCTGCCTTGCAGATTATTATTAGCCAAATCTGAACAGGGCTGGACCCTCAGAGCTTATGGAGATCACTCCCATACAGGACCACTATAATGAATGATAAATAGATCATTCATCCGTAGAAGTCTTATTTAAACAAAAAAGAACAGCATATATCCCCCACTCCCAGGATATCTGCTTCTGTAAAACCCCATGAGCTATTCTGCATCTGAATGGTTCAGAATTAACTGGGGAGGGGGTCAGGTTTACAGGTGTAGGTTGGCAGGACATCTATAAGTATTTTTAAATGAGCTTATTTTTGCCTACAAAAGGCACCCTACTATGGTGATTGGAAAGAATGTTCATGGAAAATTTGATTAAGGACACACTGGTTTGGTGAAAAACTAGATTTTTCTATTACTGAAAATTGCTCTTGTATTTGAGATTTATTCAATCAAAGGCACAGATGTAAATAAAATAGTTATAATTTTGAGTTGTCAAAATAAAAGCTTGCAAACCAGCTATGGGACAATAATCCCTCTCACGAACCATATGTAGAAATTGCTGTAAAGAATTCATAATTTGAAAAAGAAAAGGAACAGCAATCTTTTGTATTTTGTTAGGGATAAATTGATATTTTTATGGTGGTATATGTCATCTCTCATCTTCCACATGGATTTTGCTCAAGACCACCAATGCAAGTTTCTTAGTACAGTAAAATTAAAGCGTAGTTGCTTTCTTTTCCATTAAATGCAAACAAAATAAATGAAAATAAGATGTTTTATTTTCTCTTTAAATGCCTTCTTATTTTATCATAGTCTATCCAGACTGAATACTGCATAAGCAGCATGATGTTTATAAAGACTGAATCATGGCTACTTGCACAACAATATATCTGATCTGATAATTCTCTGAGGCAATCTCTACCTTTAAATGAAATAAGTTAATGTTTGCTGTGTCAACCAAGATACGTCTGAGGAGTAGATACTTACATGGGCTTTCTTCAAGAAAATGAATTTTTAAAGTACATCTATAAATTATACAGTACTTCTTTTACCTTTTATTGTTTGTTTGGGGTTCTTTGGTAGTTGTATTTTGCTTTTGTTTTGGTTTATTTTTCATAAAATTTTGGTAGTCATCATTAAAATAGCAATTCTTCCATTCAGGTTTCTACTTTCCTCAGTCAAAAAACGTCATAGTACCCAGAAATCAAATATGGCAGAAGTTAATGATCCTAGATCTTAGCTGGAACCCATCTAACCTCATGGAAAATTAAATTTTAAGTGCTGTAACTATAACACTTTTTCCTCATTTCTTTAGAGTAAATGTCAGCTTTAATTGTGCTATGCAAGATAAATCAAACTTGGATCTTAGGGTATATGCACCCCTGTGGCTACTGTGGGTATAATAAACCCTGAATCTGTGTAAGTGGGCAGCAGGGTCGCCAGAAAGCAATGTGGGCACTGACTAAATCAGTTCTGGAAGCTGTGTCCCCCATTTTCATAGTGCCATATCAGATCTAATGTCTCTGCACTTTGATGCATCCTCATTAAACTCATACCTTCCTCTGAGGATGTGCGAGTAAGTGTTCAGCTGTTCTGTATGGGCTTATCTCTGGGACATCTACAGGTTGAAAAATTCAACAGAACATTTGTTTTCTCCATGTAGACATCTTCATATTCTTCTTTGGAAATGGAGACTAGTTTCTCCATTTCTCATATCATTGTCATGGTCTTTTTCAGCATCTGAATATAATTTGGACTCACTTTACCCAAATGTCAGTAACAACACAGGACACTGAACACCATTTAAAGACTTGGTACTGTGATATTCAGTTTAAGGAAGGAGTTTCTGTACTTTTTAATATTGTACTTTGGAGGAGTTATCTGTATAAAATAGCTTAACTTTGAAAATTTAATTTACTACATAACTGTGCTAGATTATCCATATTTCATAAAAGCAGAGATATTGCAATGGCATTTAAATAAAAAATCATGGTGGGTGGTAAGAAAGGGTTTTTTATATTTTATATTGGCCTTCTCTGATGAGCATATAAGAAATCTCACAGACTTCAAATATTAAATTTGATGAGATTACAGAACAGCATTGCAAAATATTATGCCTTAGTTTTCTGATACATGAAACAAACAAACAAAAGTTTCAGTTTCTGTTGAAAAAATTGTTTTATTTTTTTCTTTTCAGGATACAAAGTTCTTTTTGACAAGCATTTTTTAAATTTCACCTCTCCACAGGGTGTATTATTTGCATAGATATATCCTGTGCTTGTCTTGTAACCTAAAAGGAGAAATATGTTTTGTAGGTAGATCTGAGATGCAAGAATAGAAGATGACATTTCAAAAATGCACTTGTTTTAAAGGTTGATAATTAATATTAAATAAACATAAAATTATTAATTACAGTCATACCTGAAATGCAAATTATCACTGAACATTAACACCAACTGAATTTGATGGCAACTGAACAATTTTAAGATGCTGAAATTTATATCAAAGATACATTTCTAAATAGCTCTTTGAGATTGTAAGAGAAGGTCAAAAGCTGTCTATTTAAGCAGTTCATTATTAGAGTCAAAAAAATGAGTAGGTGGTTCTTAACATTGCATTCAAGCTACAGATTTCAAACCACAGTAAGATTAGGGAGCACATGTATTCTCTGTAAAATCCGTGTAAGGTCAGCTATAATAAATAACTAGTAGGTCATAAACAAATGCATAAAATAGCTTTTCACATATTGCATAATCTGCTCACACATTTATTTTTCAATTTAGATGTAGAAATCATCTAAACATAATTTTCTGCAATAGACTCAGGTTACATATATTTTACAGGTACAGGACACATATAGAATCATTGGAGGAAAAACGTTTGAGGTAATTGCCTAATAGTATGGGAGTCTGAATTTCTTGTTTAAATAGATCAGATCTGGACATCTCTGCTTTGCTTTAGAGTGACGCTGCAGTATTACTAGCTTTTGGTATAGAAACAAATACACAAGGTGTCCATAGATTTAAGTACTCTCAGGTTTTTTCTTTTAACATGTAAATACAAGGAAGCTCAAACAGAATAAAAAATGATGTGCCTGGTAACCCGCCGTAAGCATGACACTGCTGCCTTATAGTAGGTTTCTATTTCCAGTGGCAATTCTTACACTGAGACAAAGCCAGTACAACAATTGTTCTGGTGAGGCCCTGCAACACTTGTTGCAGAAACTTGCAAAATTCCCATCAAGTGTAGAGGTTTTTAATAATGCCTAACACAAAATTATTACATATAGTCTTTCTGAGAGAACAGTCCTTCAGGCTATGATTTTGTTATGAGCAAAGAATCAAGGTTGTTCCAGTCAGATGGATGGCATAATGCTCTGCACTGAGTTGCTATCAAATGTACAGATAGGCTTTTCCATACAAAATACTCTTTGATCTCACATCCAAGAGAAACAAAAGGATTCCTAGTTCAGCTACAATGTTTTAAAGCACTTGGCAAAACTAATCATTACAATAGAGGGTTTTCTGTTCAAAGAATAAGCACAAGGAGGAAACACACAAAACCAATTATTATTTTTATCTGTCAGGCACCAGTTACATTTAAGTACTTAAACCAGCATCAAGACTTATACATATGTATGCTAATCATGTATGTATGCTTATATGGGTGTGTCAGCTAATGAAGGCTAACCACTCGATTTTCACTATGGATATTAATTTCCTCCTGGAGAACATCAGCTTTGTTATTTATGATTTACATGGTTACTGCTGACTGGTGAAATCATATTGCATCCATATGCATTCTTGGAAACATTTTCTTCAACTTGCTGGGACCAGGAATGGTTCAGAAGAACCCATAATAGAGGTATCATTGGCTGCATGTAAAGGAACGCATGCTAGAAAGGATGCGAGTTCCTATTAAAAAGGTAGATGACTTTGAAAAGGAAGGAAAAGATGTGGACCTGTTGGAGTGATGCAGAGAAGGGCCATGAAGATGCTCAGCGGTTCAGAGAAGTCCTCCTATAAGGATAGGCTGAAAGAGTTTGGGCTGTTCAGCCTGGGGAAGAAAAGGCTTCTGTGAGACCTTAGAGTGGCTTTTCAGTAGCTAAACAGGGCCTATAAAAAACAGGAGAGGGACTTTTTAGCAGAATCTGATGCTATACAAGGGGGAAATGTTTTTAACTAAAGAGGTTTGATTCAGGTAAGACACAGAAAGAAGTTTTTACAATGAGACACTGGAACAGGTTGCCCAGAGAGGTGGTGGAACACTCCTTGGAAGTGTTCAAGGTCAAGTTAAACAGCGCCCCAAGACACTGCGTCTAGTTGAAGATATTCCTGCTTATTGTAGGGAGATCGGAACAGATGACCTTCAAATATCCCTTACAATCTAAACTACTCTATGATTCTATGATTTTTCAGCTTATGTATACTAAATGTCAAAATTAATTAAATAAATACTGAGACAACTACATCCCCCAGTCTAAGAGAACTTTTATTTTAAAAATATGAAAGGGCTACTGTTGAAAGCAAATCTGTTAGGCGCTTCACACACTAATCACAAAAGACCTCAATTTTCTAGAATTAAAAATAAAATTCCAGACAGATACTGCTCAGAGAGGAATTTGAAAAATATGCCATTTATCCTGGAAAAGTTGTCACTTTTGACACATTAGAAACACACAGAGACTGTTGTGTTATGGGAATGGTCCCCTAATTATTTTTGTCATTAAAATTTATTTTAAACCGTTTTGTTCTTGATATTTCTTAATTATTCCAATGACACATTCAGATGCTTCCAGATGGCTTGGAGCAGCATAAATAGCACTGAGAAACTTCCCCAATAGCATCCTACTCTGATTGCTAATATCATTCATGCAATATCCAGCTTCTCTATATTAATTTCAATGTAATTAAGTACCAAAAGCCAAGAAATTCCTTTGGTGATGTTTTGGGTTTGGAAGAAGTACCTTCAACTGTAAAGCTGTGCAGTCTGAAAAATCAGTAATATCAAAGTCTGAATTGAGAACAAAATTTCTACTGGGAGATTTGGAAAGAGGCTTCCAATACATACAGATGGCTTGATTACTTATTTCCAGTCTTGCATTTATAATTTTAAAGTGATATGATACTAGTTTTCTTTCAAAAATTTTTCAACCAACTTGCCCAATAACAATTGTATTGAAGTGTTGAACTGGATTCTATTAGGCCCATTAGTTTCTCAGCAATTACTTTAAGAAAGCTGCATCTTCATTTCAATAAAATGAAAAACACATGAAAAATGTCAAGATCACACAGCTGAGACACTGTATCTATCCATAAGTGAAAAACCACTATTTTTATGAAATTGGAACCAAGTGTATCATCAGTTTCCTATAGAAAGAGTATTCCCTATTTCTTTCTTTAAATATAAAAGTATTTTGGATTAACTATGACAGTATTTAAAAAACTCCTATATGATGGGGACCCATCAAAAAAATCTAAGCCTCTGGTATTCACACAGGTACTTTGAGTAAGGTAACCAACATAAGGTAGATTTAAAATGGTACATGTGTTGTTAACCAAACTGCCTTTCTCTCAATTTTTTTCACATCTATCATTGTGTTTGTACTTTATCCTAAGATTTTCTGTGAGACAGGAAGATTCTTAGAGTATTGAGAAATTTCATTCTTGAAAAAAGCTAGAAGAGAGTCTGAGCTACAATTTTCTTATCTGTGTCCCAGATGCCTCAAGTAATGAGTCATCTATAAGAGGACCTATTCTGTGTCTTCCTTAAAGAAAATAGTGACCTCAAATATCAATGTATTTGAAAGCTTTCTGGATGAACAATTTAAATACTCCAGCATAATTTTTTGCCTGAGCACAGAAGAGGATTTCTGAAGAAGACTACAATTCTGTGACTCTATAACTTCTGCTCTAAGCATCTCATAAAATGATGAATTTGGGAGGAGTTTCTAAGAAATTACAGCTTGAAGAAAAAGAGACAATATAAGGAAATACCAAAGAAAGGAAATATGTCTTCTGACCTTATTTCCAACTAACACTTTGTCATGAAGATTTGTCCTGTCCATTATTTAATTTTCTTTACAACTCAACAACCTAACATTTAAGTCAACGCTTTCCATGTTCCATCACCTCATTCTAGGAAAGCTCCCTTTTACTGATAATGTCAACACACACCCAATCTTCAGTTTCTGAGATGTGGTTCATCTGAAGTCCCCAAGTAACCCCCTTTTCAGTTTGAGCAAGCACCTAATATCCTGTGAGGACATAGTTCTGATGCATTTTCTAATGGTTTTTCATGTCTCCTTAATACAGAATCACATAACTATTTAGGTTGAAAAAGATCTCTATGAATGAGGCCAGCTTTTGACCGATCACCACCTTGTCAATTAGACCATAGCATCAAATGCCACATATAGTCATTTGTTGAACAGCTCCAGGAGTGGTAACTCCACCTGCTTCCTGGGAAGCCTATTTCAGTGCATAACAACCCTTTCCTGATGTCCAGCATGAACCTCTCTTCCTGTTTTGGATGTCTGGGAGAAGAAGCTCCACTTGTCTGTAACCTCCTTCCAGGCTGTTGTAGAGAGTGGCAAGTTCTCCAATGAGCCTCCTTTACTCCAGACTGAGCACTCCCAGCTCCCTCAGCCACTCCTCACAAGACTTGTGTTCCCAAACATTCACCAGCTCCACTACCCTTCTCTAGACATGCTCCAGCACCTCAATGTCCTTCTTGTAGTGAGTGACCCTGTCATTGCTGGACACAAAATAAAGATGCTTGACTTCAGTTCAAAGGCAGAAGAACATCAGAAAGCTTTATTTACAATTAATTCAGCCTTTTTTATAACATGTTGTGCTAAAAGGCATATTATTGGGCAGTAGAACTGACACTTCCCTCCATGTTGAGTAACAGAAACAATACCTGGAAGAGGGGTTGTTATGAGAAAAATATTGTTTACTTAGAAACATTATGAGTTATTTACAGAAATTGTCCTTGAAAGAAAATTCTCACGAGAAATCTTCCCTTTGGAAGAAAAATCAGCCACTGACAGGCTGAGAACCTTTCAGACTCAGAAATATCAGGCCCACAGGACCCAGAACTGGACACAGGAGTGGAGCTGTGACCTTACTGGTGTAGCACTGCACCCCACACCCAAGCAGGTGTTTCCATATAGGGAAAGGTGGAAGACTCACCCCTCACTGTTCATACAAGGTAAAGGACCCAGAAATTTCAATGCTCTTTTCCCAGTAATTGGCCAGATGGCAAGAAGAGATACCAGTTGGATGCCTAGACCTCTACCTTAAAATCTGTTGCTGATTTCATTGGGCAAGGTGCCAAAAAGCCCACCTGGATCATCAGGTACTTAAAAAACTGCACAGAGGGACTCAATTGCTTTTTTGGAGTGCCTTAAAAGTGTAAGAGTTTTCTAACAAACACTGTGTTTGACTTATATTTCTTTTGTTTGATACTGTTTATTATTCTGTCATTATTAAAACCTTTTCTTTTAAAAAGCATGTCCAGAGAAGTTGTCTCGCTATCATTAAGCCACTCTGGAAGGTTGCAGGTCAACCTTCAAACATGATACATCTTCATGGAGCTTATTCCACTCTGGCCACATGTAAGACTGTATCACACCAGTGCCAAGTACAAGGAAGAACCACTTTTCTTATCCTGCTGGCCACACCATTGCTGCTACAGGCCAGGATGCCATCGGCCTCCTTGGCCACCTGGGCACAGCTGGCTCATGTTCAGCCACTGTCACCAGCACCCCCAGGTCATTTTCCACTCAGCTACTTTCTAGCCACTCTGACTCCAGCCTGTAGTGCTGCATTGGGCTGTTGCAACCCAAGTGCAGGTCCCAGTATTTGTCCTTGCTGAACCTCGTATTGCTGGCCTTTGTACTTCAACCCAGCCTGTCCAGATCCCTCTTCAGGGTATTTCTACCCTCCAGGAGAACAATTATATCATCCACAAATTCACAGAGGGTGCATTTGATCCCTGCATCCAGATCATCAGTAAGGATACAAAAGAGGACTGAACCCAACACTGACCCATGGGAAACACCACTAATGACCGCCTGGCAACTGGATGTGACACCCTTCACCACCACTCTCTAGACCCAGCCATCTAGCCAGTTTTTAACCCAGCAAGAAGTGCACTTGTCCAAAAGCCATCAGCTGCTTACTTTCCCTGGAGGATGCCATGGGAGACAGCATCAAAGGCTTTGCTGAAGTCCAGGTAGACTACATCCATCCACAGCCTCTCTCATCCACCAGGTGAGTCACCTGGTCATAAAAGGGAGATCAGGTTGTTCAGGCAGGACCTGCCCTTCCTAAACCTGTGCTGGCTGGGCCTGATCCCCTGGTTGCCCTGTATGTGCCTTGTGCTCACTCCCAACAGGATCATTCCATGTAGATACATACTTTCAAATCTGGGTTCAAATGCACACTTAAATATTTGGACACTGAAGAATTTGCCTAAATGTTGCATGTGGTGGCACAAAACTCAGGGGTTGTATCCAAGAAATCTGTTTTTCATGAGTCTTATATATGTAACATTCAGCATAAGAGGGATCCCTCAGATGCCTGAGAAGGCTCACAGATAGTGACAAAGGATGGAGAAAGACTGAATTTAACTGAATAGGGAAGTACAAAAAGGAGAGGAAAAATAGAAAAATAGATATGTATACAGCTTCATTGCAGATATCCTATCAAGTTTCAATATGGATTCATATTGGCCCTGTAAATATATTCATATTCTGCATTGAAGTTAAAAAGTGAAGACTACTGAAGACACACACATACTAGAATGGGATACTATCTGCAATAAACATTTTTTATTTTCGAAAGAGGTTAAAATGTAAAGTCATAAGGAGGTATGTTTTAAGTATACTGAAAGAAATTATAATAATTATAAGAAAGCTAATTTGTATTATGGAAGTAAAAATAAGGGAATTTTGAAATGGTAGGTAAAGTAAGTTTAGTGAAAAAGGCCAAAGAGTGGTAGATACTGGAATTAAAGTAGCATATCAGCTCTGAATCTAATGTTATAAAGATGATTGTGTTAATATTGGGAAAGATATTCTAAACTGCACAAACATTTCATGTTCTGGATGATATTTAGCTATTTAGGGCACCGACCCATTTTTTACTTTTCTCCAAGAATTTAATAAATAAAATAAAAATACAACATAAGTCTTCTGAAAAAAATAGGAGAATGGAGCTAGAAATGGCAGCTCTCATTCTGATGACCAGATAAAATAAAACTCCTGATGTGGAACATGAAGCATATCAAATAGAGAAAAAAAAATTATCTTTTTTATGAAATGGAGTTTGTTTACAGTCTATGGGGCCACAGCTACATTTTCAGAGTTTTGCAATAATAGTAAAATCTGTCTCAGCTAAAAAGAAAAATGAGGGAGGAAATTAATCAGTGGTAGGAAGCACAGAACATAGTGAGCATACAGTTAACATCCATCTGATTGCCTACATATTTGAGGTCATTCTGACCAGCTCTAAACCCAAAGCAGAACTATGCTATGCTCTTCTCTGTTGGGTCAGGAAGCCCCAGAGGAATCCAGAGGCAAAGAGTTTTCTATATTCTCTTCTTCAAAATATTCAGGAATTCATCTGAGACCTGCAAGATACAGAGATAGGGTATTAAGTCAAAGAGTGAATCAGTGGTAGAACATATTTCTCTAAGAAGTTTTAGGTATTGACATTTCACAGAAAGCCTTAGAGTAAAATGACTGGACATTTCAAACTGGGGTTTGTGTTTATTATTTCACACACAGGTTTCAGAATATTATGAGTGTCCTACCATGCAAATAATGGATCTTATTAAAAAATCTTAAGCTCTGATACTCAGCTACTTATTCCACTACCTAAACTGGATTTCTTTTTAAACAAAGACTATCTATTCTTTTTTCAGCAAGAATTACTGTAACACAAGTTTCCCCAAGATAATTGGCAAATTAATCAGATGAATCACTTGAATTCTGGAGCATTTTATATCTTACAAGCTATTGATGTCCTCAAAGCAATATTCAAAATTTTATTCCATTTAAGTATAATCTAAAATTTTGCCACTGTTTCTCTAGACATCAAGAATCACAGAAAATTAAAGATTTGCTTGAACAATGGAAGATAAAAAATGGTCCCTCAACTGTCTGAAACAAAACATACCTGGGAAAGAAGGACAACAGAGTAATAGATATTTGAACTAAACATGTGGCAACCCATCCAACCTTTTCAAAACTGAGTTATATACTTCCAAGTATATCAAGTCTACTGTGAAGCAGAAGACCTGGAGCCAGATGAAAAGCCTAGAAATTTGTAAAGAGGATTCTGATTTTTCAGGGGGGAAAAATGGTATTAAATCCATAGAAAATTATTTGGGTTTTTTTTTTGCAGCTAGTTATTTTGAAAACTAAAAATTTTACCTGAAAAGGATTTTATTTTTTGTGCTATATAATGGCTTAGTAATAATAGAGAATGAATGAGGCCCAGTTAACTAGCTAAACTGTGCCTCAGCTTCTAGCATGCTCAGTATAAACAATAATTATAAAAAAGGGCACTTAATCAAAGGTAATTCTGATGGTCAGTTCCTAATGTAGCTATGCAGGCCAAGGTTTGTTAACTGGTTCATCTCCCAAAAACTTATTATTCCAGGAAAGGAAATCAAAGAGAACAGATAACCTTTTTTTTTTTTTTTTTTTTTTTTTTTTTTTTTTTTTTTTTTTTTTTTTTTTTTCCCTTTTATCTTTTAAACTTGTATATATTGCAGACTTCAAGAGCTCTACTTAAGCAGAGTTGGTGGGGAGATGATCACAAACAAAATAACACTAAGCTCAGGGTTATTTTTAAGGCAGCTTTTGGAAACCACTACCTTGCTTTTGCTGCTCTGACTTGTGTTTCCATGGAAGCAGGACCAGACATGGACACAGTCACTAGCAGATGAGGCAATTTCAGCTGCCAGTTTCTGGTTCTCAGCTCTGTTTCCATGACAACCAGTGCTGGCACCCTGAAAAGGAGGTGAGGTATTTAAAAAACTACAGTAGTTTTAATAAATATCTGCTGCTGTACACGAGCAACACAGACACCTTACATCTCCAACTACAAAAATGCTGCTCAAAGAGCACTGAAAATACATCTTGATACCAACTACTACTATTTCCCTGGGCAGGTTTCAAGGAGAAAAAATGAGTGGTTTCTGAGAGCTGATTCCATCCTGATGTTCAGGAGCCAGGGGGAAAGGTTATTCTCTTCTTTCAAAATGAAGGCAGAGATACACAAAGATGCTGTGCTAAATACGTTATTGTTTCACAAGGAAAACAATATTTTTCTATATTTGGTGTAATTTTGCTCTAAAGAATTAACCAAAGCCCTCTTAAAAAAAAAGGGACAGTGTGGCAGATGTGGGACTGAACAACTGAAAGATAATTCTCAAGGGTGCACAGAAATTTTGGGGCAGCAACTGCCATTTTCTTCACTTAAACTTTTCACACTTTTTGAATAGCTACAGACATCTTTGGTCTTGGGAAGAGATAGGTGTAGTCAAAGGCCATCTTATTCTGTCTGCACTCTTTGGAAAAAGGGTACAGAGGCATCAGTTCTTCTGCCAGCAGGTACATGTCACAAAAAACAGCTGTAAACAAATTCCCATTCTAATCCTAGCAGCAGTTTGAATCTGTTCCCTTCCCTTAAACAAAGCACTTGAGCTAGAAAGAATTAAAAAAAGAGAGGGAAAATCCAAGTTTATTTATCTTGCTAAGAGAAACTTTAATATGACACCTCTGGGAATAAAGAGAGGTGGATTTTGTGTGTAAATTGCTATATGAAAGCAATAATACATTTTGTGTAGAAGTTCTGATGTTCTGTCTCAGAAAACTGAAAACCCAAAGGGTCCATACCATTCCTGCTGCAACGTTCAGGTAAAAGAAAAGGAAGGAATGACATGCTGAATAAATGTCACCTGTATTACAAGCCTGTAGTACTTTGGAAACAACACTGTCAGCACTATAAATATATAGTGCATATACCAAGAGAAAATGCTAGAGGCTTTCTCTCAGCGATGAAGCAGAGAATAAGAAGACAACTAATAAAATTGGAATAAAAAGCCTGAAAGCAAGTATTAAAATCAGATTATTAAAAGGCAGCACAAAATTTGGTACCAGAATTAAGAGTAAAGCTTGTGCTCCTCTGTCTTCCAGAGGTGCCTAATTATCATGATACAAGGATGACATAGGCTAGTTGAATTAAGTTTGTCAGCATTGTCTTAAACTATAAAAACTTCAGATTCAGACTTCCATGATATAAATCAAATCTACCAGTGACTCTTACCTGGTGAAAGCTGATCAGATAGGTCTGCAAATTCATTAACTCATGAACTCTTTAATTCAATCTTTTATAGATATGCAGAAAATATACAGTAGCCTTCATGGAAATAATTATATTTTAACAAAGCAGTTTTTGAAGACAATTGTGTGTTCAGTCAAGTTAACAAAAATACTTGCTTTGTTGGGAAAGTTATGACAATTGGAAATATATGCACAACGTGCTATTCAAAGAAATTGACATGTACAACAAAAATTGAGGTTAAGTTAAGAATGGACTTCCTTTATTCGTGCTTGAAAATTGCCATTAGTGCATTTATAGCTGCCTGGATGTTGCACCTAACACATAAGGCTGGTACTCCAGTACTGGTGGGAAAACCAACCAACTCAAGAACATTAAAGTATTGGGAGCATTATAAATCTTGAGTATAAATCTTAGGTATTTCTTGATTTGCCCAAGAAATAGACCATTGATTGTGGTTTTGCATGTCTGTACAAAGGACCATCCTGCCCCTTTCCAGTCTCTGACACATGTTTTAGAAGGCATAATAAGTTTGAATTCCTGTGCCATACCCTAGAAATATTATAAGAAAAGTCAATAAAGATAACAAAAAACCAAGAAATTATTTTTAATGGTATTTTTAATGTGGCAGAAACAATGTTAAAGATTATCAGCCCGAGCTGCAACACCTTTCCCTCACAGGGATCTAAGATTTTTGATGGTTAGGAAAGAATTATGCAGACTGGAAAAGTCAGAACAAAGCTTTAATTTTTTAGTGAATAAAACTATTGCAGGTTAAGAGCTAGGTCCTTAAGTATGACAAGACTGCAGTGGAGCCAGAATTACACTGAATATTTCTCTCTATTAATGTTTAAAACTGCACTAGCACAAAGTCTGACAATCTTTGCATTTGCCATAGAAGTTGTACATGTGCAGGCAGGAAATGCATCCACAAAGAAAAGGTCAATGCCTATATCCTGAAAATAACACTCCTAGCCTTGCCTTAAGGCACAAGCAGGCTGAAAAAAAGCCTTAAAGCACACTGCAAGGAAGCCATTTTTGAGTATACTGAGCAAAAATTCAAATGCTGTTGAGAATTCAGTGGTATGGGATGAAGTCAAGACTACTTGGCAATGTCATTTAGGGTTAGGAGCATAGAACATGACTTTACAACAACACAGAAAGATCTGTGGAACAGGAGGCACAATCCATCACCATGAGAAGCTTTACAGCTTTGACAGAAAGCTCCAGGAAATACAGAAATGCACTGACCAGTTTTATGAGTGCAACTAGAAGGAACAGTTTTTGCTCTAGTCTTGCCAGGTCTCCAAACATGACAGTCAAAAAAGGTTTCCCACATGCTAAACTAAAGATAAGCTGTGTATGACAGTTAGCTAAATTGTTTATATGGGATCAGACAGAAATCTCAGAAGCCTGAAGAGTTGCATTTGGCACATCTGCCTATAGAAGCAGGTCCATGGAGGACACATGAGGATGAGTCAAGCTTGAACATAAAGTAGTTGAATACCTGCTCTGCGACAGACAGAGGGGAGATTACGCAAGAGCAAGAATTTAGTATTTGGCTCATGGTCTAGGTCAGAAGAGAAAAGATTGCTGCTATTTACAGTAGATTATGCTCTTACCCACAATTGATTACTTCTTATGCTTCTGAAAGGTACACCATGGGAGAGAAATTTAAAGCAGATGAAGGAATGGTGGCAAGACTTTCTTTCTG
>WEIU01014549.1:3440-20651 GCA_013389925.1 Aegithalos caudatus
AACAGGCTGGATCCTGCCTTCATATGGTATTCACTACCATAGTGGTGCACAAGAACCTGGGAGGGAGCATGGCCAGGACAGCTGACCCAAACTGGCTAAAGGGATATTCCATCCCACAGACTATGCCCAGCATATAAACTGGGGAGGATTGGCAAGGAAGTGCTGATCATTGTTTCGGGACAGGGCCAGCATTGGTCAGTGGATGGTGAGAGATTGTACTGTGCATCACTTGTCCTTGAGTTTTATTCCTCTTTCTCCCTCTTCTTTTCATTATCATTATAATATTTTATTTTATTTCAGATATTAATTTAAATGTATTTCAATTATTAAACTGTTCTTATTTCAGCCCTAGGGTTTCATGTGAGGTAGAGGAGAAGGAGCAGTGAGCAAGAAGCTGCAAGGTATTTAGTTGTCATCTGGGGTTACACTTGTTTTAAAAGTAAGAGCAGTATTTTTAATTGTCTAGTCTCTATAGGTAATTTGTTTAATTTTGTTGATTTTTGTATGAAATCACCATAGCTCTACAAACCTAGCATGACAATGTAGCATAGGAAATACAAGCCCGCCATGCTGAGGTCTTAAGAAGCAAAGACAAAAAATGTGGTGTGCAGGAGAGGAAGCTTAGAAAGAAAAAAGAGGGGGCGTAGACTGGCTCTGGAGGCTGCACAGCTGTAAACAATTCCTCAGTAGTCCATTAAAGAAATGTAGATCTAGAGATGGCCAAAACGAAGCTTAGTGGTAGTAAGAATACAAAGAAATACTATCTAAAATACATAAAAAGTACCAAGTATGGTAAATTGTGAATAGCATGGATCTGCAGACCAACGAAAAACCAAGGTGTACAAGCCTGTTATCTAAAATATAAAAAGATACAAGTGAATCCTTGAGTGAATAAGAAATCATCATCATGAACATCACACCCCCTCAGTGATGCACTTCAAGTACCGACAAGTCATTGCTGACCTCCTCATCAGAATGGAAACACTGACATTAGGACAAGAGGAGCAGCAGAAAGGTGAGTATGACATCAGGAACAGTATAGAAACTAAGTGCATGTATAACAATTTTAACTGTCTTATTATCCCTGATGTTACTTTAATAGCTACATCTGGACTAATTCTTAAATTTCACTTATCTAAAGCCTTTCTGGCTTTTTATGTAACTATGCATGCTCCTACCTCAGGTGCATTTTCTCTTTTCCCACAAGAAGAGATTTTGAGCAGAACATCATGGTTTCTGAGAGTTTGATTCTCACTGGGAGCACCACCATGAGTTACACTAGTTTACTGGAAAGAAATTCAAGTAAAATCAAGAAATCAAAACAAAACAAAAAAGAAAAAATCAAAATTATTTCCTACTACAAAAACAAAAGGTACAAAATAAGTATTAAAATTCAGGCACAACAGTCCAACACTGTTGAATTTGCACAGTAAATATTTTATTTCCTTCACTTTATATAAATCCACCCATTCTCTTTTCAGTGTACATTTAAGTTTAAAAGATTCTTCAGTAAAATAATGCCATGTAACAAGTTAGTTTATTTTGCTGTACCAGAATATCCCTACCTGAATGGCAGTCCCATAAAACTGTGGGTTTTATACAAAACCAAGAGGGTTTGGTACATAAGAATCAGCTGAGTTTCTGAGAATTCTTCTGGAAATGTCAATGACAATGTAGTTGGAAGCACTTTATTCTGGGCCCAATGAGAAAGGAAATCCCCCCAAAAAGTCCTCTGGTAGCATTCATGTCATGACGTGTGGCAGGACTGATGGAATGAAACAATCCTTAGACTAGTTTAAACCTGCTGGGCAAAATTCCTTGCTGTGAGCTGCAATCCTAAAGTGATTAGGGTACCAGAAAGACATGTGGTGCCATCCCTAGTTTTTTGTCAGAAATGAGAAGCTTCATTTTAAGTAACATTCCCAAAATTTTTGAATAAGGCTGATGAAAACCCATGGACCAGTTAGGCCCAGTGTCAGCCCCAAAATCAGTATGGGAGCCTCAGATTTCTCAGTCCCTGCTTAGGATAAAGAATAAAAAGAACACAAATCACAGCTTTAAAATAATTCACAGTTGTCGAGAAAAATAAGAAAACTTCTTTTCTTTTTAGTCTTTGCATCTTCTGTTGTCATTTACATGAACATAGCATGGTGTAAAATCACCCCAAATGCTGAGGAAAAAAAGAATCTTGAATTGTAGCCTTGTTTACTGATTTCTGAATAAAACAGAAGTGTATGACTGTCTCTGGAAAAGCAGTCAAATGCTTCAGAAGCACACACATATATTGAGATACATAGCAAGATGCTTCCTATAATTTTATGTCTCTAGAGTAGGCTTCAAAGGAGTGCAGGTTTCCCATATAAGCAGTAGAGAAATAAAAAAAAACCTCTGGTCCTTTTAAGAGTGATTGAGGACATTTAAATTAAGCCCAGCTGCTGCTTTATTTGTGCATGTTTAGTTACCTTTAAAAAGATGTATCCCTGTCCTCCACAGGGGATATGTTTTACTGAGGTACCAAATGTAGGTATTGTGACAAATTTTGACTTTACTTTCAGTTGGTACTGAAAATAATTCTCTCATCCTGCCACCATAGTGTAAACAAATATTCAGTTCACTCTGTATGAGAAGAAATTATAAGCAGCATTTTTTTGTCTTTTAAACACAAAAGATGGAGATGTAAAATGCTTATATATTCCCATCTTATATAATGCAATGAACATTTAGCTGTTTCAAGCAGTGGAGGTGTATTGTTTCCTTTGGAAGATGGCTTGCAACATAAAGGTTTTTACATAAAAGGTGATTTTAATTCCTGTTTTCCTATTTAATATAATGACAAGAGATGTCCCTTTTTATCATGAAAAATAATTCCAGCAATATTTGTTGTGCTAATGAGCCTAAATTTTCAGAACTATATTTGCATGTACTCAACCCTTGTATCACTTATCATTTAAAAAATTTAAGGTTTTATAATTTTTCTTCATAAATTAATTCCTTCTACCCACTGAACTTGCCTACTTCTTTTCTTTGCACCCATCTTAATTTAAGCAAGTTTCTTTCTTCTGTGATGGCATGTCCATCAGTCTACCTTTTGCTCAAAACACAATGCTGCTACAAGCATTTTGGATTCCACCCCGTGTGGTTTTCTTATCTCAAGAAGAGCTGACTGCCCGTAAAAGGCAGAAGGAAGCTGTACATGGAGTGTCTGGTTATAGTCAGTGTTTCTCATAACCTTTTACAGATCACATGGTATCTACATAATCAGATGAAAATCCTTTCAATAAAGAAAAGCAAAGTGCAAGAATCAGCTTTGGCTGTAGCAGTCACTTTAAGCCAGATGCCCTGACCTCAGCTGTCTTGACGTGCATGATCACAATACTTTCAGATCTCCTGCTCTGCAGTGAGCAGTTTTTCCATAGTTAACATAGTACTTTCCCCTCCATCTCGTCATACAGGACAAGGCACTGATACAGACAGGCTGCATTTAATTCTGCTCTCTTATGAACACTATTCATAAAGACGTGTCCATGCCACTCAGTGAAGTAATAATATGTAACAAATATGGTGGATCAAGCCTGCAGTCTACTGTAGAGGGTACCAGATGGACAGCAATTCAAGAATTACATTTAAGGATAGTAGAGAATCTTACATCCCCAGAGATACTTTCTTATATTATTATCAGTGTCAGAATATCCAGAATATTAATTTAGTCCTATTTTCCATCATTCAATCATTATGTTATGGATGATCAAATGTTTGCAGTATGATACTTCATGAAATAATGCAGAATCATTTAAGCAATATGGGGAGTTTGATGAAAAAAATATTTCCAACACAAGATAGGAATATTCCTTTTTCTGCTACTAATATTTTCTTTTCTAAAAAATCCCATTCCCTTATCAGCTCTGAGTTTCACATGACTGAAATTAGCAGCATTAATCTTCTCTTCTGCAATAAAAAACGTGTATAAAAATTACACAGCCATACCTGTAATGCCATCCATTTTCCAATTCAAATGCTAAAATAGACTCTCACACTGTTGCTTGGACACATTACTCTAGCATGGCAAATTTGTCAGTATAGGAAGAAAAATGCTTTTCTTTTGTTCCTTGACTCCTTTTTAAGTCAGCTGAAGATCATGGTTTTTCTTCCCATTTTAAACACTGGGGGGAAAAGGGAAATGTAGGGTACAGGGAAATCAACAATTTTCTTTTTTTCTAAAGGGTGCATTAAAAGATTAGCAGTACACAGGAGGAATAGCACGATGCTGTAAAATATCCCTGCGTCCTGTATTTCAGAATGAAAACGATTAATACAAATTCATTCTATTAGGTTAGCTTGCTTTTTCTTTCTCAGATACCAGCAGCTAGGATTTGCATAAAGTAGAAATTCACTTTTGCTTTGCCATATTATGACATTCTGTGCCTAACAAAGGCTGCCTACGTTTTCCAGGTCTTTTTGCCCTTCAAGTAAACTGCAATAAGCAACGGGAAGATGCATACCAGGGCCCCGCAGTAAAAAACTGCTCTTCCTGAGACAGGAGGAGATTGCCATCTGCTGGTCTCTGGCCTCTACACGAAGTCAGGCAAAGGATATTGAGTGAGGATCTCTGCAGTGATTTTAAAACAGATAATAATTTTCTTCTCCCTGTTCTTCATATGTATGTATTTGCATAAATAAGCATGTATTTGAAAATAAAGCCAAGCTATGTGGTCACCTGCTCCAATCTAGCTGTGCAGGATGCTGATGTGATAGATGGCATGTAGCATCCATTTGATGTAAAATTCTGCCATTTCAAAGAGTAAATGGCAGTGGTATAACAGTACAGAGATTATACATATGGAGATTCTGATAGATGTATGGGCCACATCATACAATTCTGCTGAAATGTTATTCTTCTGAACAGCAAAAGAGTGCTGTTGTGTCAGTTGTTTTGGCAGAATATATTCAGCCCTGCCACCACAGCTGCCAGGTAACCTCCTGTTCTTGTGCAGTGATGCATTAAAACACCCATGACATCATGCTTCTGCATAATATATCTCTGCTCAAGCTCACATCTCTTTTGGGCATTATGTTTTTTCTTGCAGTGCTGTCAGGAAGGCAAGGATGCCCAGTCCCTGGCTAGTTAAATTGCCCATGTAAATTAGGATAACGATAAAATACCGCACTGCGAACAGGAGTAGCTGACACAGAGACACTCCATCTCACCAGCCACTGACCTCTCATGGGGTAGGCAGGCAGTACAGCTGCTCTTAAACTGGCATGACAATGGGCCATTGTCCTGGGAGACAAGTGCCCGGCAGTGCTGTGGTCCTGCCTTGCTCCCAGCAGGGTTGAACACAGGCTGCACAGACAAGCAGACACACACAGGCTGCCCCGTGCTAATGCAGTGCACTTCAGATTTCTAGTCCAATCGAAAATAGCCTTCAGACAGCACAACAGGCTTTTAAACTGGAATATTGGAGCAGTATAGGTATAGATGATGCAGAAACATGAAAAAAGTATTTTGCATTATGAGAATCTAAGGAAGCAGGGCAAATGAATACCTACCTGGACACAGCGCTTGACCATATTCTGCAGCTGTACCAATAAAAGCATGAATCTGGAAAGAGCCATCAGGGCTAACACATCGCCCAACATGCCCAAGAGCTTAACTCGGCACCCCCTGCAATCCAGCATGCTGTCCTGGTTACCTGTGATCTCAGTGAAGAAGCTGCTGGGCAGAAAAACAGGCTGAGAGAACTGAAAACCAAAAACGATTTTTTGACCATTCCAGCACTTTAGATGTAAGGCAGTTAATCACTAAATGCAGTACTCTCTGCATTACATTTCAGTTTAATAAGTGCATAAGCCTAAGACAGTATCTATACTCCTCCATCTGTAAATGATGTGTGCATCTGTATAGCTGGAATTTCTGGTTTGGCATTGTTTTTTCTATCTAGAGCAGTCCCTTTTCAGAGACTGGACTCTGAAAAAGGCAAAACATTTCCATGCGAATGTTAAAGGAAATATTTCACTGGTATGAAAAATTACTTTGAGCAATTATTTTCTTTATTTTTCAACCACTGAGGGAAAAATGCAAGAAACTGAAATCCTCTTTTGAAGGAAATTTCAATCCAGCTTCTATGATAGCTATGTTGCTATATAGCTTTTCTTCCCTAATATATTGTTCAAAATTCTTAATGCTACAATGCACTGGAATTCATGTTTTCAGTCATTTCTCTATAACTATTCCATCTCTTTCCTAATCAGTATGCTGGATGACTGCATATTTAGTACAGATCCTTTACACGGATTCCTTCCTCCCAGATGAATTGTTTAACATTTTTCTACATTAAACTGCATTTTCTACCTGATAGTTCACTTAAATGATCCAAAATCTTCCGTGTTTTGGTTTTCTTTTTACCACCTGTTATATTTTCAGGAATTAAAGAAAAAAATAGACAAAAAGTATAGAAAAAAATTTAAAGTATAGAAAAAATATAAATGAATCTAGCAACAGGAACAATATATATTACAAAATTCCGCTGTTTCCAACAGCTTCTGTTTCTTATCCATCCTTTTCCCTGGAATAAGGTCAGAATGGTGGTTTTCATTAGAAACTGAAATGAATATTTTGAATTTAATTGTCTGTAATAATATCACAGACAATTCTAAAATAATGTAGTCAGACATAAATTAAGTGAATGAATGTATATCTCTTGGGTTTGTAAATAGGCATTTACAATCTAAAATAAAAAATTAAGATCACCAAGGACCCATCTTTCTGTAAATAATTTATAACTTTGGAATTTGTTTAGAAGAGCAACATGGCATTATTTTAAAATGTACATCTATAATATTTTTATATCATAGTAACATTATAATATAGCAATTTATGATCAATCAGATACAGACAGAATAATAAGTCCTGCCCTTGCCTGATCCCATATGTAGTACAGTTACAGCATGCTTTCACAGTGTATTATAGAGAAAAGCAATTTATATCATGGTGTCTATTATCTGATTAGGCTGGGATTTTATTAACCCATCTAATGCACTGTTCCTCTGTCTGACTTTCAGTTGCAGCAGTGCAAGGTCTGTTTCTACTACCTTCTCAGTTTGTAATAAGAAGGAAGTTTTCTTTTACATAGAATTCATTAAAGGGCAAAACCAGAAAATTCTGTCTATAACAGTCATACAAATTAAGTATTAAATTTCTTTATGGAAGATAAACTAGACCAACTAGACCAAGACCTCTTCAGCCCTGTTTTCAAATGGCCTTTCCAATTTTTGTTCATCCAATAGCGTTGCAGCTTTTTTCAATGCAGGGCATGTTCACTTGCACCAAAAGGCTCTTTGGCCTTCTCAAGATTGAATACAAGTATTACATGAGCGCTATCATGGCCTTCAACACATGCAGAAACAGCCTGTGGCATGTTTCAATGACCCAATTGCCTTCTTGCCTTTACAAAGGCATCTGGTTCTCTTTGAATCTTGCTGATTTGATTTCTTATCACAAAGCCTTCCCCATGAACATGTCATCACTGGCAAGAGTTGCAGGATGGAACAAGTTGTAATTTATCATAATTATGCTCCCTGCTTTAGCCAGAATAGCTTTTATATAAACCCCTCCTGCTAGATTTTATCCTGTCTTTCCAGAGTTCTTAGATCCATAGGCTGAATTAGCCTAAATATGTGTGTCCTGCATGTTCCTTTTTCTCCTGTGCAGCCTTGTAGGAAGATCATGGTGTGGATCCCTGCTGTCTCTCTGCTCACTGTAACCAGAGGAGACCCCCTTGTGCTCAGAAGTCCAACCACACACAACCTCTCCTTCACACAGCAATGCAGTAGCCAAGCAGTTTGCAGGCTGCTGCATTTTTCAGTTTGTGCTAGTTCACAGAGCCCTTACTGGATGTGTCTCTCTGACCATAGTGAGGCTTTTTAAGATGTTATCCACTGATCTATACTGCAGCCTCTGTTACTGCAGCATCTCAACCTTTGCTGACTTTATCCCCACACTTCTCTAAGACTGAAAGAATGACGGGATGAGCGTAGGCACAGAGTGAAATAATTGTGCTGTCACACAGAGATCTCAGTCAGAACTGGATTTCAGATGTCCAGCATTTTAAAACAATATTCATGTCACTTCATCCTATTTCTCAGCACTGTTTTCAGCACAAATAACAGAGTTCTACAAAGGACACACAAGGATTAGAAAAACAGAGGAAAAGACATGCTTTTGTGTGAATGTCATGGAGATTAGGTGCTGACTTGCATCTGAAGGACAGAATTTCAGCTAGTATAAACTGACCTGATATTATTATTGACATCAGTGAAGCTGCATTATTTACAGCAGCTTAGGAGCTAATTCAGAAGATCCAACCACTGAACATTTCCAGCCAAATAAAAAAAGGGGCTGCCAAGAGACTGGCCTATAGCTTAAAAATAGTAAGCAGGATACCACAAAGATCTAGGTAGTGATTTATTAAGCTAAAGGCAAGACTTAGAGGCAAAACTGGGCTGAAAACCATTTGCATCCAAAGACTGCTGTCACACCAAATGAGATACCTAGCAACACAAACAGACTCCCCAGTGCTAATGAATTTAAACACAGCATGGATGCATTACCACCTATGGCTCCTTCCCTCCAAATCACCCAGATGAGCTACAACTCAATAAAATGAAGTCAGCAAATATTTCTGAATCTGAAGCTGCATTCACTGTTCAAATTTTTATCATTTTTAGCCTGAAGTTCATTGCAAACTGTGCCTACTGACACACAATTTCCTTCTCTCAGAACAGGATCCTCCTGTCAGTCTTTTCACCTCACTCCTGCTTTGCTCTGCAAAACCAGCTTTGACATGCAGCAGCATGTTGGTGGAAAGAGAGAAAAAGAAGGAGACCTAACAAGGAATCATTTCCCTTTTGACCTGAGATTGTAATTCTTAGGAAGCACTCTGGCACTGTGTAAGGTTAATACTACAACAAATAGCATACCACAGCAGCAAATATAAAGCACTATCTTTTTGTCTGTCTGTGCATTGAGTGGGCTGAAAGTTTTTCTTTCATATTTCATTTACACCTTTCTGAGTGATGCCATAGAAATGGCAGAAGTTTCATCTCCTCCCACTTCGGCAGCAGCACAATGTGTGTAAGAGCAACAGCTCCCACACTGAGCACTGGGAGCCTGAGCCGGATGCTGATCACAGGTTCATTTCTATTTTTCCCACATGACATTCTCAGATGCTAGAAGACATCTCTTATTTTCTTATTAAAGCTTGTTGCAGAAATAACATCTGAGTGAAAAACTACCTGAGAGCTTTAATCATGTAAACTAAAAACACTGAGGCTTTCCTCAAAAGTTCTTTGCAAGGGAAAAAATGGGCGACCAAATCAAAATAAAATCTGTTAGGGAAAATGAATTGAAGAGGGCAAGCATTTGGATATAAGACAGACAGCTTCAAGCAAGCAGAAAGGGGTAATGTTGCATATCCTTTGTTTATCAGTATATCAAAAACTTTCCAGAGGACTAACAGAAAATTCATGCTGAAAAAGGTCAGCCAGTACCATTCAGAAAAAGAAAACACAGAGGGCTTAAGTACTGAGAAAGCCCAAGAGTGCTGCAAGATGCTCAAGGCCATTGCTTTGGTTATAGTTTCAAAGATAGACGATAAATCAAAGTTATGGAAAAGTCAGTGCTCTTAAGCCAAGCTTTACTTCATTCTGAAATCTTCAGAAAGCAAGCAGAATGGCCCATGAGTTTAGTAATGAGCTCAGAACTTTTTTCATTCAAGAGAATCAGCTTGAAATTTATGAATGTTGGAAGTTACTGAGTAGAGATACTTCTGCCATATCCAAGGTGTTTCAGATTTGCCCAGAGTCTGGTATGTCTATCAGTATAGAAGCATTTCTCACGATTTGCCAGAGAAAATTTCATTAAGTAATTCCACAACCAATTGCACTGAAGTGACCAAGAGCTGAAGCTACATGTTATTTGAATAACTTACTCCCATATTGTGTCCATGTGAAATATTTTTCTGCAAACCCTTCACACTACCACTCTACTGTAGCAGAGGACCCCATTCCAAACATGTGTCAGGGATCCTTGTCTGTTGTGAGCAAGAGGGATGACATACCTGCCTGTACATTACAGAGAAATGGTGTTTGTAGAGATAAGTAGCAGAGATAGAAGCTCTATGAATATTTGGGGTATTCAAAAAATATCACTCCCTCAAATACAATGACAATGAAAATCTTGATGTCTGCATGAACAATTATCTATACACATTAAAAGTATTCTCTAGGCAAAATTATTATACTTCAGTTAGATATATTTTTTTTCTTTTAAACTTCTTTTAATCTAAATTAAATATTTTTAATTAAACCCCCTCAAACTTCCTTAATTATAAAATTGCAGGTATTTTGACTATTAAAAACTTTGGTTTTTAACAACTCCTTATATTGGGAAATGTATCAACAGTGGATCTGGGCATTAAGGCCTGGTTTTAATAAATAGTAAGTCAAGGAAAAACAAAGTCAGCCATTTGTCAGAATACTACCAGCTCAATTTAGATATTAGCCACATAAGAAAGTTTTCTTACTCTTCCAAATTATGTTTGAAGTAAGTTTCCAAGCTATTGCAAAGTACTTTATTTAACAAATAACAGAATGAAGAAGGTTCAGAGGTTTTTTCCCCCCAGTCAAAAATACTGCAGATTTAGGAGTCCCACATACTACAGGAGCCTGAAATTTAGTTTTCAGAAAATGGCATTCTAAAGATTAATGACTCCATTACACTGGTATCACAATCTTTTTCAGAATATAACCACAAAGTTTGTCAGTAGCATTCTGTCTTGCAGAGTTTCAAGGCCTTAACATGCACAGCAATACTCTACTCTCAGTGTGCTGCAGGGGCAGCCACATTTGTTTCATATCTGCAGTGAGAGGTATCTCACAGATCTCATAGCTGTGTTCCAAAAAAAAGCCCAAGAGCTACTTTGATAGACAGAGCTTGAGTCTCGCCTGTAAAAGAGCACTGCTGCACTTCAAGACACATGCATGGCAATACCCTGAAACTTGACTTGCCTAAATCAAAGCCAGATTGCTGACAAATCTGGCACCGAACCAACAAAAGTACATTGCATATTAGTGGAACTTTGAGAGACAGATATGTCTTGTGTCTAGATGTAATGTAATTCTAAAGCCTAAATGAGTGATCAGAATTCCCACTGCAAAGATCAGAGAAATTCTATTGATGCACACCCCGTGGATTTGAAAGCAGAAGTTGCTGCTCAGGTAACATGGACTTCACCTCCAGAAAAACTAAGGATTCCACATCACTCACACACTGTCCTACCAAATCCCACCTGCAATGGCTCTCTCTCGAGCACACAGAACATCTGATAATTAAAGAAGCAACTACCACATAAGAGTAATTGGCAGCTGGTCATGATCCCACTAGCAGAACAGAGTAGAAAAAGAATTGCACATCACAGGGGAGTGGGTAGGTGGTCTTTAATGTCCTTTCCAATACAAACCATTCTATGATTCTATGAAGAATTCAAGGACAGCTCAGATGAGAAGGCTGGCAAAGACAGTAAGCATAAGTCACTAAGTCAACCAAACCAGAAGGACACATGTAAAGAAGCAAAGGGAAAAACATCTGTGGAAAATACCATCAAACATTTAAATGGTTAACCGATTTGGAAAATTGCTGATATACCCCTGTCATTCCTTAGACTTCATGGAAACACTGATCACAACAAGCCTTTTAGAGTTTGATATTTTTAGTCAGAGAGTTGACTAAAACTTTGGAAATAGCAGCTTAAGGACCATGAATTAGATGCACTGAACACAAATTCCTTTAACTCTGCCAGATGCTTAAGGCCAGAGTCAAATGCTCAGTGGAATGGCCAGAGCTTTTAGGCTATTGAATTGACACAAAAATTGAAAGTGAACATACCAAAGTTGCTTCTGACTTTCAAATGCTCCAGTCTGGACATTTTTTTACTACTACAAAGCTTGGAAAGGTATTAGCTGATATTCCTGTTATCCCAAGATATAAGATCTTTCAGAATTCTTCTCATTTCAACATGAGATAAATGGGAACATAGGAGATGGGTTTATCTTAAAAGAACCATTAATGTAAACAGCCACCAAATTAATTTTTTTAGTCAAGGTGGCAGGGAAGGATGCTGCAAAGTCACTGAAGGGCCAATACAGTTTGAGAAATGAAAAGCAAATACCTCAAGTGGGAGAGAATTGTTGAAATAAAAATAATCACAACATGTGAGGTTTGGCATGAGTTCCAATGTTTGGATTTCTGATTTATTCCACTTGTAAATCTTTTTGGTCTTCCTTTGTGTTTTTAGCTTCAACAACATAAATGATCCCTATCCAATTCAAAGTAAAACTAAAAAGCCGAAGTAACAAAACTCTGCTTAATTCCACTTAATTTTGGGAGCATGAGAACTACCCAATTTTCATGTGTTCTTTCCTAAAATAAGCCCAGTGACTAAGGCAAGGAATACATTGTAAATGGGCTGAAATTCAACGATCCTTTTAGTATCAGAATGGAGAATGATACCAGTGTGTTTTCTGTGGACTCAAAATCCATTGAAAATGTCACAGAAAAATAAATAATTGCATGGAAAGGCTGAAATGCAACAAGAGTGTCTAAGAATATAGATGGTCTGTGCTTTCAAATAATGTTGCTGTTTACATATTCTTCCAAGTTATGTCTGCTATCTTGCATTTGTGACTTTCTCATATCCTTAATGTGTATAAGCTTGAAAACAAAAGAAATATATAGCACTGGAAACATCAGTTATATGATTGCATGTACAGTTGACTTAAAAGAAAAAAATTAAACCTTGACAGAGACAGGCAATTTCCCATTAAAATCTTCAGCTTATTTGAAAGCCATTTTTATCATCAATAAACAAAAAATTTCAAGATGTTGTGAACAGCAAGTTTTGTCTTAGCTTATCATCACCTCTTCCCACACCCAGGAACAGCCACAGCAATGGATTGCAATGAGATCTGAAGTTATGATGTTACCATCTGTGCCAGAAAAAATTGTTTAGGAATGTATAAGCCAGAAATGAGAAGGCTGCAAATTAATTGCAGGCTTATAATTTCTCTGTAACATTTTACAATTTTGAAAATAAAACCATGTAGTTAGAAAAAAATCCTGCACATACTGGGTGAATGGCGCATACACAGACACATGTAGATAGTCCTTGTTTCTCTCGTGTTATCCTGTTAATACATTTGAAGTCAGAAAATAAACAAAGAGTAACAACATTATAAAAATAAGCATTAAGGCCTGCATTGTATTTACAAAAGGATAGCATGTCCACAGTTTTTCCAAACCAATTATTTTTCTTATAAGGAAAAGCGTCTCTTTCCCATATAATGCATTCATTTATCTTAAAATAGATATTCTTTGTTTCTGTGGCATAAATGACTGGAAAACACAATTAGATCTCTGTACTACAATTTTAAGGTCACTGGCATAAAATGTTTCTTCCATATTCCTAGCAGTAATTTTCTGAAAGCTGTTACTAAAATGAGAACAATAATATACAGTTTTACAGCATGTGGATGCAAGAGAACAGCTTATCAGTGTCTAGACACTGTCTCCCATAAAATTCATGGGTCTATGTGTTGCCTCTGAATGCTGCATTTAGCCTTGGGATCTTTGATTTAACTGACAGAGGTGCATAATCTCAAGCATTGGTTAGCTCCCTCATAGCTAAACAGGTCTTCAGATATATGTGCCAAAACTATTCCAGCTGAGGGAGCAAACTCCCTTCATTACATTTCCTCCAGACCTGGATGTTTTGAGTGGCAGCTTAGTAAGGATAGAAACTCTAAGGATAGAAGCCCAACTTTACTCCTCTTGCTGGATCCAGAATCCATTTCTGTTTTGCTTCAGAGGCCACTGATGTCACAAATGTTTGAGTTCAGGCTTACATTTCTGAGAGGTATGTTTATAAGAATCTAAAATGGGGTTTAGCCCATAGTATTTACCTTTTCTTCTTAGAACAAATGTTAGACTGGATAAATAACGTTTTGTAGTAATATACTCAATCAAGTATAACAAAGTAAATGCTGCAAAGGTAGAGTTATATGGAAGAGACACGTAGTGGGAAATGACAAGGTACTTTGTTCAATCAGATTACAACTCTGAAGATTTTAAAGGTTTATTTTTTTTCCTTGCTTAGGTTCATATTTCAAGAACATAAACTCACACCAGAGACTGTGCATAAAAGCAAATTTTTACATGATTATGCTTACATCAAAATATAATTAATATCAAACACTCCCCATCAGATATTGAAGTGCTGCTCAAGATTAGTAGTTAAGTAGAAACCCAGAAAACTCTTTACTCAACAGTGATTTTTACATTAACTCTAAGAAAACTAGTGATTGAGTATATAAAAGTTCTGTTGTAACATAAAGAATGCACTATTGAAGCCTGACACAATATTAACACCAGATTAAGTTTCTTACTTAGTGACGAGGCTGACAATTAAACTTCTTTTGGGTTTGGTTAAGACTTCCACTGCTGGCATACAACAAGCATTCTCCAGCAGTGTTACAGATGCATGAATGAAATGCTTCCAGTTCTTTTAGCCCTTTGTCCCAGAGAGGGGAGGACCTTCCCAGCAGTAGGTGCAACCTTACACAATGTTCTTCCAGGGCAGCAGTCCCAGCACACATTTTAGTTGAGGGCACCAGTGGGTGGGTGACCTGAGCCCACTCCACTCTGTCCCCTCACAGACATAGCCTGGTGTTGAGAATGAGCCAGGTGGCACACAGGGGGATGATTTGACAGGGGGCAGGATGGCTCGTTATCTGCTGTTGCAAACAAGGCTGAAGGCTGCTTGCGGTGAAAGCAGCTGGGGACTGGCTCTGTCATGGAACCCTACCAGAGCATCAAAAGAGTTGTAGGGAAAGGCCATCCAGCTGCAGCTCCTGCTCCTGCTGCAGGGCCTGAGGCAAGAGAGGTAACTATTCTGATGCACTCACCTCATATTAGGAGCCCTGTTCCCTGCATTGCTGAAGAATCTGAAGGGGAATGAAGAGAGAATGAGAATCTGAACAGCAGTATCCAAGACTGAGCATATATGGGATCTGAACAAAAAGCTTTTCATATAAACATTCTAACATCAACTCAATAAACAGGTACCACTTCTTCACAAGCATGATGGGGATCTGATTATTGCTGGTAACCCCATCTCAGAGGCATCAGAAAGCAGGCTTCTTGACAGACCTGCAAATTACCGTTTGTCGACTGTACTCCTTGGGGAATCATCTTGTCTCCATCCCACAAGCCAGGCCACAGCTCAAGTCTTTAGAATTTGTGACTGCTGAATTCACAAATTCTTGTTCCAGCAATTACAGATTACATATTATTATACTTGTAACAGAAATACAGAATCCTGCTGTGGCATTGTTCTGATTCCCTTCTAAAATCTTTCCCTACTTCCAAGAGTTTTCTATAATATACATGCACTCATTAAAAGAAGCACATTCAGAAATTAAAATTTTATAAATGTGTGAAATAAATCCAGCTCTATCAAGTCTCCTGTACTCTGCTGCCAGCTCAACAATAACCTAAAGTCAGTCTCCTCATCAGTGGTGGACCCAAGGTAGTAGAGGCCTCCCACTATAAGCAGAGCCTTGAAATAAATATTTATCATGCAAAGAGAGAAAATAAATTACTTTAAAATGTTTTTCACTAGTCAGGCTCAGTGTGTCATCAAACTCTCATAAAAATGGATGTTTCTACACAATTACTTGTACTCTGAACTCAACTGCTTCATCTAATAATTGATGCCTCCTACTCGTACACGTCTGCTTAAGTTCTTTAGCCTCTTCTGCCAGGAAGACTGTAAAAACTACATGTGTAGATATGTAGGAGTAAGTATATACATATACATTCAGGACAAGAATGTCAATGCAGAATAAACCATTTGGCTCTAAAGGAAATTAATTAAGATAGGTAATTCATAATTCAAATACTTCTAGAACGCCTGAGGAAAATAACATCAGAGGTAATATGTGTGAGTGCAATGCCTGTTTTCAAGTATTATTTCTCAAAACTCATACAGACTGCTTAGCCAGAAAAGAACAAAATGTCTCATCCAGATTTCACTTAAGTCTTTTCACTGAAGAGACTCACAGGATAAAACCCAATGGTTTTATTTTCCAAGCAGCTCCACAGACAACTACCTTAATCTCTTAATTTTTGAAAGCCACATCTTCTAAAAAATCCTGAATCTGGACACATGAGGGAAGGGGATTGCATAATAAAAATTGGATTTTTCTACATTCATCCTTGACATGATTTTCTTTTACACCAGTACACTGAGCTTTATTGAGATATTTCTCCCTCTGAACTCAGGTACTGAAACATTATATAAGCACCCACCACATTTCCAGAGGATGGGTAAACAGCTTGGTTGTACACACAGTCCTTTTTAAAAAGAGCTGGAATTGCCAAACAAAATTACTAAATTTGTGTTCCACAAATTTCACTTTCAAGGAACACAATTAGTCAACATTTAAGGCAAATGCATAAACTGAATTATTTCAATTTAGTTTTGCCCATTGGTCTTATCTATATTACTGAACATTTTAACAATGTGAAAGCAGCAAGTGTGCCCGGTGTTGCGTAAATACTGTGCAGACACAATAAACAGCAGCCAGGCTCTTCCCTGAGCGGTGTCTGTGCTATGCGGCAGACACGGCAGACAAAAGGCAGAATCAGTACAAGTGCACGAGGTGAGAAAGTGGTGCTGGAAGGTTAAATTTCGCCGTACAGAAATGCTGCTTTAGGCACTGAACTCGGCAGCCCCGTCCCCATTGCTGGCTCCCAAGCTGTTTTCGCTGGGGATGCATCTCCGTGGGTTGGCAGACCGCGGTGCGGCGGAGCGCTCACTCAAGGGCAACGGCAAGTTTGCTGCTGCACGGGGTGAATGCCCAGGCCCGGGCGGGATGCTGAGGAGGACTCGGTGCCCCCGAGGCTCAGCGCTCCGGCAGTCACGGCCTGACGCGGGTTCCGGCACTGAGATGTCGGCTCGGTCAGAGCGGTACCTGTGGAGCAAAGCTGTCAGGGATCGCCGTTTTTCCCGACGGTCGCCGCAAGGCGCAGGGAGCGGGGGCCGGCTGCACTCTGCAGGAGCGCTTTCCCTCTGGCGCTCCGGGACGGGAGCCGCGCTG
>WEIU01014549.1:21010-32869 GCA_013389925.1 Aegithalos caudatus
GCGGGACGCGGGCGAGGCGCTGTGCGAGGGCTCGCAGCGCCATCTCGTGGCCGCCGCTGAGATTGCAGCGTGCGCAGCACGGTCCGGGCAGCGAGCGCGGCGAGCTGAGCTTGGAGCGGGGCCTCTCCCAACCCGCGTTTATCCCGAGAAGTCTCTTTTGAAACTTTAAATGCGAAGGTTATACTTCCAAAGCTCCACGTTCCTCTGTTTCTGATGAAACCTAATCCTTTTTTCTGAGTTTTTTATTTATTTTTTACCTCTTTTTTAATTTTATGAATGTATTTTGCTTTTCCGCTTTAAGGAAATGCAATGTCTTTAGTTTCATGTAAGCCAACATATACTGTCATAAAACACAGACATATGAAAACACCAATCTGTGTTTTTAAAAAGTTTCATTTGTCTCTGATGATAAGGTGCTCCTATTCAACACAGCTCGTTCTTCCTCAGGAACAGAGCTTTGTGCATATCTTTTCTGTTACAGAAAAGGGGATGCATACTACAGTCAAGCAATTTCTGAGTCAGAAAAGATGATTGTAACTTTGATCAAGCAATGTCTGTTTTCAAACTAAATTTTATTTAAAACTAATAAAAATATCTGCATAGAAAAAAAAAAAGAACCAATTCTTTTATTTTAAAGCACAAAAATATGTAGCTAAGATTAGAATTAAATATTAGCAACGATTAATCACTTTGTGGCTATGATTTTGCAAATGGATCAGCAAGGCCTGGAACAAGAAGAGTCACATCTTGAACGTTAGGTAGGTGCTTTGGGATAAGGGTAACACAGTAATGCCACTTTGATTGTGGGTTGAAGTATGTTTTGTTGCACCACATGATACAACTCCAAGGTGCAGTCTTTGCTGATTCTGTCACCTTAGGTTTCCTTGTAGTTTGTGAGTTCAGAAGTTGTGGGTTCCTGCCAGTGGACATAACTGTGTCAGGACAAAGCAGAGGCTTGTAGTAATTACACTACTCCATCCCCCTTACAGCCCTTCTGCTACACAGGGTGGCCCAAGCCCAGCTTTAGTTCAGGGAATACAGTTTCTGGTAGAAGAGGGGGTGGAAAGCCAATTTAGTTAAACACTAGTGATGCAGACAAGGTGAAAGTGGGAAAAATCATGGTTTATCTGAACTAACAGTGCCATGGGTAAGCTGATAGGTTTTCCAGTCCTCATGAGGTACCAGCCTACTACTGACCTGCACAAAGACCCACTCAGTGACGTGCCAGAGCAGTCCTTTTTCTACCCAATAGCTGTGTATATTGAACATCAGTCAGTAGAAAAAAGGTTGTCTGTCTTTGAAGAAATTCTAAAACACAAGGATCTGAATGTTTTGCTAAAGTGTTGAAGAGTTCACCTGGAGGAAAAAAAAATCTCAGAACTTCCCACCATATTTTCTAGGGTAATGAACCCAGCCATATTTGGAATTACTAACCCCTGAGCACCAGGAGCACCTTCTATCTGAGAAACAGATTAAAACATATTGTTAAATTCCCCAGACAACAAGTATGGTGTTGTACATACACCAAGACGTAGGAAGATGGACAAACTGGATTTAGCGTGGGAAGGCAGTCAGCCTGGAGTGTACCAGCTGTAAAATCACAGAACTACAAAGAAGAAAACATGGCCTGGAAAGTACATACTGCATTAGCGGGTATTAAGGCATTAATGAGGCAAAAACCCATTTGATCCCTCTTCACCAGGAAACACTGCTTACTCCAACCAAAAATTAAGTTATCAGATTAATCAGCTAAAGAAACAGCATTTCTCAAGCCAATTTCTACTTTCAAAATTCCCTCTTTTTCACTGAACAATTTTGAACACACAGACAGACATACCATGCAACATACCATTAGTATTTATGCACTGGATTCATTGAAGGAAAAGACTGTTAAACTGGTAAAATGAAAATATTTTCATGGGTTAATATACATATGTATCTATATTTTATATATAAAATATAGATACATGCACAGCAGACAGACATGCCTGTATGTCATTCATTTATATTTATGTATCTCAGGCATTGTAGCTGTGTAAGTCTACCACTGGCATTCTTGATTCACATCGACAGCAAAGACTGCAAGAACAGTACAGTATGGTTGGTGTGTTCATTGAGCTGCAAGAAGTCTCAAGTTCCCAATCTTTCTCCATATGTGTTTCTGTATACTAAGCAGTGTGAAGTATATGATATTGTATGAAATTTAATGTCACACTCTCAGATGCAGAATAAAAATTCTTACAGTTCTAAGAGTTTTGCACAGTGTCCTCGGTGCTAAATAATTTCAAGATTTGAGAGCATAAACTGCTACAGGCTAAGCTAAAGAATTAGCCTTGCTAGTTTAAAGTCTAGAACTAACTCTCATCCTCAGTGTATCAATAAAGGGGTGATCATATAAGTAACCCTGTCAAATGAGTTTCACAGACAAGTTATTTGGAGATGATTTTCAAAGATAAATTTGAGGATATATCAATCTACTCCCTGGCTGTTCAGGAATGAAAGACACAAAAATAGCGAGCTAAATTTGTTAACTCTGCTATTTGTGGGTCTCATTATCCCCATGGTAATGCCATTCAGTTACAGAGATGCAATATACATATGTGTGTATATATGTGTGTGTGTGAGTGCGTGTGCAAATCATATATATGTGCATTACTATACTTGCTTATACTTTTGTATCACAAAATACTTTGAGATAACTGCACCTATCCTTTTTTTACCAATATGACATCCTTATAGAAAACATAGGCATCTCTCTATAGTTCTTTATCTCACTGAATGCATACATGTCTGAAAGCTTTTCAGGATTAGGGCCAATATGCCATTTTAGCAGCAATGTGCTATCACACATGGCAAGCAGATCAGCAACTGAATGCTATAATGGCCTTTTGAGCAAGGGGCTGACTCAGCCTCTTCCGCAGCCTGTTGTAGAGGGTTTGCGGTCCAACTCCATATTCTCCATTCTGGTGCACCATTCCAGTGGTGACAGGTTTCTGGGTGACTGTTCTGTGGCTCATGATCATCTGGAAGCTGGCAGAAGGAAGTGTAAAGAAGCTCTGCTCTGCAAATAACATGCTGCAAAAAGAAGCCGACGTGAGCAGGGAGTGTAAATAAGATGGGGAGGAGAAGAATGTCTGCCAAAAACAACATGAGGCTTTAAAGGTCTAGTTTCACTGCTAAAAAGTCCAAGCCCTAGCTTCTCCACCTCTAACTGTACCAAATTCAGTCACAGCTGATCCCTCTTACTTCTTTCTCACACATCGATCTCTAAAAAAAGTTATCTCACATCTTTCTGAAGCTTTTAACAAAAGGTTAGTCAATGTGATTTGAAGTAAGCTGAGAAACTCTATCTTCCTAATACCAGTGCCACTGTCATTCCCAGCACACATGACAGTGCCCCATGGTTAATAACATCTTGCTAGAATGAACTATGGACAAGTCAAAAACATTATTTTCAATAATTCGGATGCTAAGCTTTTAGGCCTTTCTCTCTCTTGAAATGCTCTGAAAACTGTTCTTGTTTATTTTTTTGAAGTGAATATAAACAGTTTATGCAATCAAACAAGAACTGGGCCTTGGAAACAAACACAAGAACAGCATCATATATGTGAGGGAATCAGCTCCAGTACCCTACCAGGCTTTGGAATATCAGTATGAGTTGTGACTGATACCATTTACCCCCTTCTGTATCCTTTTCATATATTAAGTAACCTAACTGTTCAGATTAGCTGTAGGTGAGATTTTGGTGTGTCATCTGCATAATTTAGAATGTCCTCTAATTTTTTTGGATACTTGCCAGGCTTCTCAAAACCTCCTGCACATACATTTATGAAAACACCAAGAAACAGAAATATTGTATGGCCTGTGTATGTTCCCATTACAGGCATCTAAATGGGACCAGCTGTCCAGCAAATAAGGGCTAAAAAGAGAGTACTACAACTTAAGCCTGAAATGCTGAAGAGAAGCGTGGGAGTCCCAGTGTCACTCCCAGTGACTCTGGGAAGAACTGCTGCAGAGAAACCTTCTGGCATGGCAGGAAGCAAGGGGGAACAGCAAAACCTTGACTGTTTCAGTAGAAGATGCCATAGGATTAAATACAGAATTTTTTTATATGTCAACAAGCCAGAAGTCCAAAGGCCTAATTTTCATAGAAACCAAGGGTTGTGCTGCTTTCAATGGGGGACCTAGCAGGAACCACTGTGCTGATCCTCTGGGGATAAAGTTCACATGCTTCTTATCTTGTTGAATCCTCCCTGGCTACCAAATTAAGCATTAAGACTTCTGCATAACAATTTTCCCTTAAACATTCCTGAACTTCTATTACAGCCTGCAGATATTATAGGCATTGGGACTAGAAATTCAACAGCTAAGCAATCTTAACAGATCTAGGCAGTCACCCTTCGTTCCACGCCTGGATTTCACTGCACATACATGGAGACTTAGAAAAGGGAAAAGGGAACCAGAGGGAAGATGAAGCTTTGGATACTGTAACCATTGAGGTCCTGTGCCACTTTCAAGATTGCTTTAATAATTTTGTATTTCTGCCTATATGACTGTTCTTCAGCACCTTTAGCTCTGACTGCTAGAAAACTGTGCTAAATAAAACACCATTTTTCTGGCATCCTACTTACACTGGTTTTCTCTAACTATTTTTATGTGACAACAAATAACTTCCCTAATTTCCATAGCTTTCTTGGACTGTAAGAGTAATATCACTTACAGGGATGCTTTCTGGTTTTGCAGATTGGTAAAACAGTTCATCGATATCTCGGTTCTACTTCAAGAGCCTTCTGAGAACACAGCAGGCACCAGACCCCACTACAATGTTTTGCAAGAATGATTGCTAAATAATTTGCAGTGTCATCTGGTCTCCAGTCTTTCCTACAAGCTCTTAATTCTCAACCCCCAATTGCCTCAAATATAAACAAGTGCTCTGGGTAACCATTTATTCTGTCCAGTCAGGATCTCATCACCCACAGCAGAAGAGAGTTCGATTCCGCAAAATAAACTGTGGCTACCCATGCCTAGTGCTCAGGTCAATAGAAGAAAATGGGTTTGTAACTTATGCAGAAGGTAACTGCTTCATCTCAGAGATACAGCATAAGAAAACATGCCACTGTTTGGATCAAGATAAGATTCATGAAGTAGAGCTACAAACACCACCAAAAAAGTATAGAAAGTACATGATGGAGGATGAGAAGGAGGGCTTGACACACATGATGAATATGAATGTGGGTCAGGCAGACTTGCATGGCCTGAGTTCACAGGGTAAGTGACAGAATACAGCCAACCTTGTTACTATAGATAAGCAGAGGAATCTTCTGAAATATTTGGCAAAAGACTGCCAGATCACTTAAAAGACAGATTAAATTTTTTGAAAGCTTCCAGAGACATTGTGGCTATTTTAACAGACCTTTTATTCAACAGGAGGGACCTTCTTTCAGGGATTTTGTTGGTTTTTCTCCTTTGTAAAGGTAATGTTACTTTAAAACCCACTGTGATTCTCTCATTTTTGCATAATTTGCCTGCTGAATCTCCATGAAATACAGCAGGATATAATGAAACCTATTACCCTTTAGAGACAACATTGAGCAGATGAGCAAAAGGTGACAAGTTGTCTTTATTGCACTGCTATGTTACTCACTCACGTCAATTAGTCTTTACTGGATTCATTTGGTGCAATAATATAAAGTGCATGGCATGGAACACATGAAGTCTATATCTTAGACACAGTTCAGGAAGTTCTTATTATTTTCCTAATAAAATTTCAGATAATGTCATGAACATCATTATTAGTAGCATCTCAGGGATGGAGCATATAAATTATTTTGCTTTGAATCCTGTGCAGTTAAATTAAAAAAAAAAANCCCTTTATTTTAAAGAAAAGGGGATTCAAAAATAAGGAGGAATGTTATATTGAGTTGATTGCAAGGTGATAGTGTTCATGAATACCACCCATTGTGTCAAATGACTCACACATCTGTCAGGTGTGCCTCATTAGCCCACAGAAAGCCTTTTGTACATGTTGTGTCCTATTTAAAAAAAAAAAATGCATTGTCTCTTGATGTCAATCATGCTGATGGATGGGCCTAAGGTGTTAATGAGTAAGTTTTAAAAAATATTTATGCTCTGCCAAGTCTCTGCATCACGTCAGTAGGCACTAGGCTAGGCAGTTGGAAGTAAAAGAATATTTAGAAAGGACAGCTCTTCTTGTGACTCATTAAAAAGAAAAAACACCACAGTGCATGTTTTTAAGTTCTCTTTACCAATTCTCTCAAGCCCTTTGTGGGTTTTTATAAACACGATTTAACAACATTGTATCAGTTTACCTAAAACAGATTAACTCCAAGTGACTTTGATACTTCTTCTGTTACACTTGCCTTATATTTTGGTAAGTGTAAAGTCTTAAATCAATGAGCCAAATTCTTGAGTTACTCCAGATTTTTTTTCTGGGTAACTAAGACAGACATCTTAACACATTCTGTTTAGTACGTGTCATGCAACACTTTCAATTTTATTCTGCCATGGAAATAGTATAACACAAAAGTCTCTAACTGTGAGATACAAGAATTGTCGATTGGGGGGAATAAAGTGTGACTCGCAGTTTCTCAGAATTAAACTCAGAAGAGACTGCTTTGACTGTCCTGTTGGATTTCCTGCAGAGCAGATCCCAGCATGCTTCCCATATTTCTCTCTACCTACAGCATATCTTCCATAGAAGTACAATGTCTTGTTTGCAAGATTGTAGATTGTGGTGCACTCTCTCAATAATTTGTTCTGATGATTACGGGCTCCAAGTAAAAATAGTTTTCCCAGCCACAATCAGCTAAATTTCTAGAGACTGGATTATTTATGTCTTTGTTTGTTCCTCTAAGGATCTACTTACAATTACCTAAAAATTAAAGATGGGTAAAGTGATGGCAACTTTTGAGTTTGTGTGAGCTGTTTGTTTTTCAAATTATTTCATTCTAGCCAGTTCTATAGTTACAGAATTTTTTTCTTCTTCTAAGTTTTCAGGAGCAAAAGTACACTTAAATTATAATCTATCTCAATAATTTTCATCCAAGTGTGAAACTATTGAAAGTGGTAATGAAACAGACACTCTTTTTATTAACCATCTTCCACACTTAATTTTTTAATATTCATGTTCTGTGGAGAAAATAAACACATGTATTCCAAAATATATACTGAATAATGATTCTGATTAGCTTCCTTTCTTTTTTTAATGGGACTAGATTTCTGGAGAACCTCTGAGTAAAAGAGAAATTCAGTTAAACTCAGAATTGGCTTTCTTGCAGTTTTCTTATTAGCGAGGCAATTGCATATGCTTGTTTTATATGGTTCAGTTGAGTCATCTATGTCATAACACAGTTCATTGTGACACAACACATTGTTCAGTGCATGTGTGATCTGAAAGAAATCATGTTTTTAGGAATACTTACAGGTAGATCAGTGTCTGAACTGAAGCTATATACATATATAATCAGAGAAAAAATATAATTTTTTTTTTTTTTTCATTTTCTACAGTCTCTAGTTGTTAGGCAATTTGACAGTGGAGATCATTTTTCAGCCTTAAAATTTATAAAGGGGTTTGTTAGAACTAGATACCATATATTTCTTCCATTTCTGGAAGAAAATTGAAATCTAGAGAAATTTTCTCAGTCTGACTCTGGATAAAGGGAGTCAAAACATGAAAACATGTAAAAACAGTGAACTGAAAACTAAAATATAAGCCTATTGTAGACTTATTGTAGACTTGATTGTTTTACTTTTATTTCAGTTTCCATTCTCTTACTATATTAGCTTAAAATTTAAAATAAAACAGCTCTAAAACCTGGAAATCTAATCTGGAAATCAGATTTTCTTTAAATAAAGTAACATAGGCCATTTCACTAACATTAGTGTTACACCTGGAAGCTGAAAATGAAAACTGTATTTTAAAAATATTTTCCTATGATTCTACAGGCTTCCAATGAAAAAAAAAATCAGGTTTTCAGTCTCATTTCTGTCATATTAATGTTTCTAATTGTTACCAAATGGAGTAGATTAGTTTTTTCTCTGAAGAGCATATGTTAATGCCAAGCCCTGGGTTGATTGACAGCAATGATGATCAAAGATGCCACCTAAATTGCTTTTCTATTCTTATTGCTAGTGTATTTCCCACAGGACTCAAACCAAAGACTCAAGCTACATACCAGCATTAGCAAGACTGAAAGAAGCACTGAAAATGTTTCAGAGCAGATCCTCAACTAGTGAAACTTGGCAGTGCTCCACTGACTTCTTGTTTTCACTCCTTCTCCTTCTGTCTCGCTTGTGCTTATGTGTGGGCTGCTGCCCTGCCTTAGACATTTTTTGAGGAACAGACTCACAGCAAGCAAAGCAGATAGATTAAATAGGTAGAAACTTCTGAGCAACCTACAAGAGATTCAACAACAACCTAAAAATAAAAGTGGTACAAAATAATAGTGTTTGTTTGTGCCAGAACAGTAAGCTAAATTCTCAGCTGCTATAAACAAGGATAAGTCTATTGCTGGAAATGGAGCTAGACCAGTTGACATCAAATTACATCGACTTTTATTTACTCCAAAGGACCTGCACCAGCTAAATGAAGATCTTGCGTATTTTATTGAATTAATCAAAATTATGGCTACTGTGTGATAGTTTTGGTCTAAGAAGAGACAAGAAATCTCTCTGAAATCTAATTCTTTGTAGTGGTGTAGTAAATCATCAGTAGTACAGCTTTGAACAATGTCAGGATAAAACTGTTAGGGATGAGAGAAATTCCAGCACAGGAAAAATGGGATCTCACAGATTTAAGCAAAAGTATCAGGACTTAACAGATCTTAAAAGCTATGGGATGGGGTCTGTAACACCAGCCAACTAGATAGCTCTATTTTTAAACTGTAATGAAAAGGTGCTATTTTTCTGTTGACAGAGGGGAAGGGAAATCTCTAAGAACCAGCAACAATGTCATTGTGGCTCCATTATCCAGTGTTTTCTTAAATCCGCAACAAGGGTTTTCTAACTTTGCTCCCAACACTGACCCTCTCTCTGTAAGAAGTAGCAGCAGTGAACAAATGACAATGGATATTTGTTCTTTTTTCTGTAATCTGAATTCTAACCATTGGCACGAGTGATTTTTGTTCATTACATGCCCAGAAGTCAACAAGAGAAATTAAGAAAGTTTGTAAAACAGAAAAAGTGGAAGATTTTAAACTAAAAGTTCTCTGTCATTACACCTTCTTCCTTTATCTTTCTCTTCAATCTGATTTTAAAACTAATTCTTGCATAAGAGCATCTTACGGTTTTGGTCTTTGCTATTTATAAATTTAAAATAAAATTAAGTTGAAAGCAAGGAGATATTTCTGAGAAAGAAGTAAGGTATGTACTCAAAAGATTAAAGTCAGGTATAATTTCAAAACAAGTAAAATCTTTAAAAATAATAAAAGAAAAAATTAAAAAAAAAAAAAAGTAAGAAAAAATTTAGCACATGCTACTTGACTTGTGGCCCTGAGGTTTGACCCTTTCTTCATAATACCAGATGAGGTTCAAACTGAGCAAGTCTCAGCTAGAGTTTTAGTAAATCCAGATTCAGCATGAGCATTTACTCCAGTCTGAGAGAAAAAGCAGACTGGTAGACCATGATCGGAAGAGTATCAGTTGTTTTAGATGCTGGAGTCAGTTACTTGCCATTCCAGGGAGGCATTTCTTTGTTTCATGCAGAATTTCTTGGCACAGACAGTAAGATGGCAGGGATACGTGTAAGTTTTTTCCTCAGCATTTGTGATCTTAGAATCAAAGCATCACAAAAATGAAATTATCACCAGCACTAACTGAGACTCAGTTTAAATGGTCCTAAAACAAACCTTAGTCTCAGCTTTGCTCAAAGTTTTCAAGAACTTGAGATTTATCCCAGATGACCAGAAATTCTTTAACAGGAAGCATATAAGGAAGTTGCCTCTTACTCATGCACAGAAATGGAATTTGACTCCCCAGCTTGCTGAGTTGAAATGAAGAGATTTCTATGTCATAATGGTTTAAACCTACTAAATATAGGATGTAACCATTCTGTATAGCAGATGTTATATCAATAGGCAAGCTGCATGACAGAAGGTTTGAGTCACTTGGAGGGTAAAGATCTAATTGCAGTTGGTTGTGCTATAGATACTTTTAAAAAATAATAAGAATGGTAAAACCAGAAAGGCAGCTGAGTAGAAAGGAGGGAATATATCACAATATATATCAGTGAAACTGGGCATTTTACTGGACTGCAGTGGAACAATATTTTAATCACAGTATTGTGGGACAGGGAACAGACAGCTGCTGAGCTCCCTTGAAACCAATTCTGTAATAATGAGCTTAGAAAACTAAACATTAACAATTGAAATAAATTATTGACCCATTCAAAGGAATGCAGGGTATTTACTATGGTTCAGTGTTTTCTAAGACACTTCAGCTTAACTTGGTACTTCTAAGTAGGAAAGTAAAATCAATTTTGAGATAACTGACCTAGTGGTAAGAATAGACAGGATGTGAGGAAACAAAAGCATCTTGTTAAAGGTATTATGATATGATAGCCTCCAACTATTGAACTAGTGTCCATTCCTGATAGAGAAAAAATACTGAGCACAAGGTCAGATAAGAGTAAAGGAGGCAGAAGATGCAAAGAAGAATGCATACTAAAGATGTCTCACAACATCAGTGGCCACACCGGAGAGGTGCAAACACTACTGGAAGAACAAGGGATCTAAGTGCCAAGAAAATCACCCAATTCAGAGGACAGTGGTAAGCATCCTGTGAAGATTTTAGCAAAAGTACAGAAAATAAGCCTTCCTATAACTTGTCTGTTATTATCTGCCTCTTTAATCTTTCCCCAAAGAATTCCATTTATTAAACCATAATAAGTTATGAAGTCTTTATTCCTGCCCTTGGCACATCTTATATAACAAATTAGTTACAGTTATCTTTGGTTGCAAATAAAGTAGCAGCCCTCATGTTCAAATCAGGTTTCTGATTTGAAATGTGAGTCCAAATTACAATATCAATCAGAGTTTGATAAAGTTAAAGAAATACAACCAGTGTTATTTAAATGAAAAAATATACATTATACAATCAGAGAAAACAGAAGACACAAAGTTTTGCCAGTCTAGAACACAGAGATGGCATCACTGGAAGATTAATGGTGCCTAAATGATGATAAAAAAGCCAGAGAATCTGATACAGAAAAATCATCTAGAACCAGACAACACCTTATATCATTCAAGGAGGTAAAAATCCAGATTTCAAATCCATCAGTCTTTTACAATAGAAACAAATGTTAAAAAAGTAAACACCCAATATCTCACATTGAGCAAATGTGGTGAAAAAACATAGGCATATAACTGTCTGCAGAGATTTTTAGGTAAGAAATCTATTAATGGAAAAATATTTGGGATTTTTACATGGCAATCAAAACTCATCTGTTTATATAGTGTTAAGAGAATCTTAGCATTTCTCGTAAAAGCATAGGGGGCTTCAGGTTATTTTATTCCTGCATGATTAGTGAGAATCAGAACACAGAGTCCTAGAATGGTTTAGGGTGGAAGCAACCTTAAAAATCATCTACTTTTGACCCCTATGACAGGGGTAGGGATGTATTCCTCCAGACCAGAGCTCAGAGCCCCATCCAACCTGGCCTTGAACACTTCCAGGGCTGGGGCATCCACAGCTTCTCTGGACAACCTGTTCCAGTGCCTCACCACCAAGAACTGCCTCCTAATACCTAAATTAAACCTACTCTCTTTCAGCTTGAAACCCTAAATTCTCCCTTGTTCTGTCAATACAGACCCATTAAAAAAAAAAAAAAAAAAAAAAAAAAAA
>WEIU01014549.1:37473-50198 GCA_013389925.1 Aegithalos caudatus
TTTTTTTTTTTTTTTTTTTTTTTTTTTTAATGGGTCTGTATTGACAGAACAAGGGAGAATTTAGGGTTTCAAGCTGAAAGAGAGTAGGTTTAATTTAGGTATTAGGAGGCAGTTCTTGGTGGTGAGGCACTGGAACAGGTTGTCCAGAGAAGCTGTGGATGCCCCAGCCCTGGAAGTGTTCAAGGCCAGGTTGGATGGGGCTCTGAGCTCTGGTCTGGAGGAATACATCCCTACCCCTGTCATAGGGGTCAAAAGTAGATGATTTTTAAGGTCACTTCCAACCTAAACCATTCTAGGATTATATGAATTTATTACTTACTAAATTACTTACCAAATGTATCTTTTATACATATATGTGTGCGTGTGTATATCTGTATCTATATCTATATATATAGCTATCTATCTATATGTCTACATACTGACCATGTGTGTTTTGACAACCTAAATTAATTATTTTAGAATTGATCTATTTCTGTATCTCTTGAAGATTTGGAACTAATGAATTCAATGTCAGTACTTTTACTAGTTTTGCAAATTTCTTAATCAAATACACTTTAATATGACACTGTCTGCTAAGGACAAACAGGAATTTGGATCCTTTTTAGTGGTTTTACATTTTCCAGATATTTCCTCTGCTTTAAAAGAAAAGAAGCCTTCAGGGGGAAAAAAAAGTCAACAGTTTATTTGCTAAAATACATACCCAGAGACCTGAAATAAAAAATATGCTCAAAATTTTGCAGTTTGGGGATTCAAAATAGTAAGCTTCCTGGGGCAGGGACCATCAGAGATTTTATTTGTACATGGTGCTTAGCACAATGAAACCCCAGTTTTTGACTACAGCCCCTGAATACTACTGTAATAGAAATAATAAACGATGATAATAATAATAAAGTCCACTTATTAAGTTGACAGGCAATTTTTGAAATAATGAGTCATCAAGGAAACTAATTTTTTTGCAATAAGCAATTCAGCCATTTCCTCTTATCACAGATAATATACATCTGTCTTCTATGCTGTTTGCAGAAATTCTGTAGATATGCTGTGTCTTCTCATAAGAAAATTGGTTCATGAAATGGAACAATTTTTCTCAGACTCATGATTTCTTCTTTATTGAAGGCCAAATTGAGCCTCTGTTCAATTGCCCATGTCTGGGACAGCAAGTAGTTATAGCACCTCCAGAGCAAGCTGGGGAAGAAATTGTGACTCAGAGAGTTCCAACCTCTTTCCCAGCCTCGACTGCCTACTTGTTCCAGAAAGAAAGTAACCTGCAAATGCTCTGTAGTATAGATTATTTACCACCCCTGCCAGCTCAGCTCAGCTCGCTGCCATGTTGAGAAGCGAGAGCCAAGATTACTTTCACATCCTCCTCATGTGTGCAGAGGACATGAAAAAGAAAGGAATTCTAAGTGAAAAGCCTTTATTCTCCATCCTGTGGCAAACTCAAAATCTATGGAGATGATGTGGAGACACGGTGCTTCAGTGAGGACAGATAAACCTAGGCATCAATCTGACCCCTCATTATCAGCTAACAACACGTGGCTAAGGAAAAAAAAGTACCAAAAGGGGGAAATTCAAATCCTTCTTCTACCTAATCAAGATAATCCTAAAGTGGGTAGTTAATTTTACTTTTGCCTTAATTTCTTAAATTTCCTTTATACTTGAGAAATCACTTGTAAAATCTTAAGACCCATATGTAGGTCTTAAGCACACGACCTTATGTTGGCATGCAGGCATGTTTCACTAGCAATATTTTATGGGAAATCAGTAATGTTTCTAGTCTCTTCTAAAGGAGATTTTAAAGTTGGCAGTGGAAAATGAAGTGACTTTGATTACCTTTATTTGACATGTGGATCCATATTAATGACTAAACAAAATAGTCAGATGATTTGACCTCTCTCAAAAAGTCACCTCTGATTTTGGATCAAAGACATGTTTAGTAATATCCACAGTCCTCATGTGTCCACACCACACAATTTGATGTACTCATCATCAATCATATGCCGTATGATTAATTTGAGTCGTTATGAGTAATGTCTATCACCGCAGTCCTGGCATGAATAATTATTGTTCTGCACCCTGCTGAGGTAACTCATTTCTGACAAAGATCTGCAATTTGATTTCTGCATAAAATGAAAGATGAAGCAGGAATAGTTCATTAAAATGGTATAGTCAGGTCAATTTTTTTCGTAATAAACTTTTTTTATGTCCTAGAAATTAGTAACTACTTTAAAGAAAATATGTGACACAAACCTCAGTAGATTAGAGACATTGTTTTTGCAATCACCCCTGGATCTTTCCATCAACATGTGAGGTCTGTATGTCGAAAATAGTAATGATAATGTTAGAGCCTTCTGGTTTTCTGGAGACTTGTACTACAAATAGCAATCACAGAAACAAAGTCAGGTCATTTTGAGGATGACATAACAATACCAACAAGATCAAAAGTAGATGGAATTCAACACAAAAAAATAATGCTGGTCAAGTAGAGAGATTAGGAGTCAGACAGGAGAAAGAATGAACAGGCAAGAACATGCAAGAGCTGGGAGGCTAGTAAATATAGCTGGCACTTCCAAACCAGAGTACCAAGTGTGTTCCACATGTGCAAAACAAAGTTTACCAGCCATTTTCTTTGGCCAGAGATGCAATTTGAATGCCATCAAGTGGTTTCATCCTTGTGTGTCATCAACAAGTTCATCCTTTGGGAACATCAGTGGTGCAGCCTTGAACAACAGCTCTGGTGAGAGGAGCACCAAGGCACACACATGTGAGAGTGAGAGCAGGTTAACACAGGCCCTGTTTGTATCTGTCATTAAGTCAAACAGCACCAAAACCTTCAGGTTCTCCATCCTCCAGGCTCAAGGAACTAGATAGCTATTTTTGTTCTAACTCGAAGAACATTTAAGTATGACATGTGAAGTGAAAAAGAACTAACAGAAGAGACTGAGAAGTTCTCCATTTCAAAATACCCTGCAGTCTGGCAATTGAGTTTCTTCTTACCATAGAAATGAAAAAGACTTACATTTCTTCCAACAGCAGAAGAGGAATTCGAGCCCAGGTTTCCCACAGGCTGTATAAGAGCCCTTACTAGCGTGCAAGTGAGTAAAGCAGACAGTGCCTTCTGCTGTGTGAATCCAGTCTTTGAAGCCATAACAAGACATTCTGGCAGTTGGGGCAGAATGTCAGTTTAATACCATCCTGCCTTCTTTCCACATGCACATGTAATAAAAGAGTAGCAAAAAATAAGTGGCAAAAGCTTCGTACCTTTACTATCACATAAACGGCTACTCAGAAAATCAGCATATGGCCCTCTTGCCCCAGCCTTGCTCTAGTTTTGCTTTTCTGCTTTTTTTTTATCCTTTTTTTTCCTCCCTACTGAAACTACAGTTCATCAGCTCTTCTAAACTTGAATAGACCAAGCTGTTTTAAACACATCCTCTAGTGATTCAGCCTTAGTATCATGGCTCTGGTACAAATTCTGCCTACAACTGTTAAGGAAAGACAGCTTCCTTCTTTCTTGGCGTGCCTCTACAACAGCATCCCTTCCCCCAAAAAAACACAGCCTGCTTCATCCTTCTTCTTTGATAAGATATGAAATTTTGTACTAGACTTAGCCCTTCATTTCAGATCTTCTAAAAATAAGCCTGTTGTTTTTCTAACAATAAGCAGTTATCCATTTTGCAATTACCACCTTTTCCACTGTTATTCTAAAAAAGCTTGTGTGTCTTCTATAGAGGCATATTTTCTGCCACAGTTGCAGTTTTGACTGGTTTCCATAATAGTTCCAGTTAGTTTAAATATATATATATATTTGTATCATTAGTATTAAATCAACATCTGTATTAATCTATTGTACTTCATATATATATATGTATGTATCTTTCCCTTATTCTTCACATATATGCAAGCAAAACTACAGATGTCTCCCTGAATTTACTGACTTTGAAACAGCAGCAAGCAGTAACACCTGTGTTCCTTTGATTGGCAGAGTATCAGTTTTGAAGCCTGAATAGGAACTATCATATTTATGGGTAGGAGTTTTTCATTCCTGAAACATTTAGAAAAATAACTAGAATGAGAACAAATTTGCTATTTTATCAGCCTGTCCTGAACTCTGAGATAAAGGACTTGAAAAGATCAGCAGAGATGTTTATTTTATTTTGTAGTATATTGGTAAAGTTTACATTCAAAGAAGACCAATAGGTAGCTTGGTATGTTCTTTCATACGTCAGAGACCAATAATAGTAAATTTGCAATAAGGAAATTACTTTTGTAATTAGAAAACTCCTTGCAACAATTTGTATGAATCATTCTTCCCATTAAATATATATCTTCTTCTTTCTGAATTGAATTTGACTTCAGTTTCTAATCACTGATTTTGCCATTCCTTTCTCATATTTCACTTCACTCTGTGAAGTTATTCACACTAAAGTCATTCCCAGTTTTCTTATTGATATACACACTGCATTATTTTGTTTTATCAATTAGTGTCCAGCCTTTACTCCATTTCTTTAATCCTGTTGGTGTCCCTTTCCTATATTTCAACTCATCACTTCTTATAATTTGCCCAGTTACTCCTATGCTGCCACTGATAACATTTTGATAAAACCACAGCTGCCTTTTAACCTCATCCCAGGCCAGAGTTGTGCTGTGATTATCTGGGTCTTTATTACCATCACAATAATCCATAAAACATGATAATCCAATCCTCCCACCCACTCACAGCTCAAAATAACCTGAATTTGGTAAGCTTCCAGGTGCCCTACAAGGATGAGAGAACTTTTAAGGAAGGTTCAAGAAACACTTGTCATAGTGGTTGAAGGGGTAAAAATGAGTAACTCAAGATGTTTAGCTCATTGGATTTCTCCTGGAACAAGTTACTAAAATGGTGATTTTTGTAGAAACAGTGTCATACTGCACAACAGTGAAGTGGTAAGTTACTTTCTTAAATAGCTTTACATCCAAGTACAGTGAAAAGAACAAAGTTTCCAGAAACACACTAGGGAATTAGCCTTAATGTAAGTAGAGTTCTGTTTCTTTTATAGTAGAGAAATTACTGATGATTTTTCCATTATTTAAATATCTTAATTTTTTTCCCATATTTTACTTGTGCACATACTTCCTTCAACTTTTGGACCTAAGATTGTCTATGTCATTTTCCTTTAATGTTTGTTCACTGTTCAAAAAATGGAATTACTATGGCAGATTTAATAAAATATTAAATTCAAGTTTTAGGAGACTGAAAGAACAAACATCTTTCAATTCCCAAATCATGAATATCAACATGAGCAGCTTGCTTCACATTTTTAAGCTTTGATTTCAAAACACAGACAAAGATTCCCATCCCATGAATAAATTACTCTTTGGAATTGAAAAAAGAAGACTAATCATTGGGTTACTAGTTCAGTAATCCCATATCTCACCATCATGCTTGAATTCATAAAGTAGTAGGGATGTCTTTGAAATAGGTATGCACTTTTGTTGTGTAATCACTGATTATTACAGCAACTGCAAATATGTTTGATAGCCTTAAGGAAAAAAAAAAAAAAAAAAAAAAAAAAAAGATGAGACAAAAAATAGGGACAACTTTACCACACAGGTATTCTTATACTTTTATGTTCAAAGGGTTTAGTTTGCATGGGTGTTTTTTTTCACGTAGCGCTTACACTTCAGTCACCTGGCTTGTATTCACTTAGTTTCTCATTATTAGGAAGCACAGGGGAATTTCAGCTCAAAAGTCTGATCAAGCTGTGTTAGAGAAGTATGGATCTCCCCACTATAGACCAGATTTATGCTTTTTCAGATTCTCCCCACATTTCTGGGATGCTACTTTGGCATCAAAATGAAATTTGTTCATTTGTTGCAGTTTTCTTCATTCCAGCATGGAAATGAAGAAAAAAAAGGAATCAGATGTACCAACAGATTTTGCCAGAGGGAAGGATTTTCTAGTGCTGATTCCACATTGATCCAAAAGTTTAAGTTCCAAAACCTCAATAAAATGTTTCTTTAAATTTCTTGCCAGTCCATGGTTACTGACTTACTGCTCATTTTCCACCCTTCTCAGCATAGGCAGTGACACGCTGGGTGATCTGAAGGAGCAATACTGTGTGTTCGAACCACATATAGGCAGAGGAAAGTTATTTCTCTCATGTTAGAATGGATAATTTGCATGAGGAAGATCATCTTGAGGTGCATACAGGAAAGAACTCAAAGAACTTCATATAAACTCAACATTAGAGCAAATACTACTTTAATTTCTGTATTTAAAAACTGAAGACTGGGTTGATTCCGTCTAATTTTAAGTCTCTATGTGTGGGTCCTCCGAGGAATTTGGGAAGTGTCTAGACTGTCAGACATGGTTGCACCAACATTGTGTGTTGCAGGGAGAGGGAGCCCCCCGGTCTCACCAACATTTGCCTTGTTCCTGGATTTGCCTGGAAAGGAAAAGTGAGCATGCAGAGAGCAAGGAAACACAATGACATCCAGCCAGGTCACCAGACTGTATAAGTGAAAGACCAAGACCTTGGGACAGCCCACAGTGTCCACCTACAATCTGTATATAGCTACACTTTATCTAGTGTTCCTCCATGGTCAAGAAAGACAGAGTAGAATATCTGGAAGACAAATTCTGATCTAACCTACCTCTGGTCCAGCTCTGAAAATTTAGAAGAGTGAAGTGAATTTGCCTTTTGCCTTTTAAAAGTGCTTGTTAACACTCATGTAAGATTCAGTGCTTCTTTTGTCATAAAATAAATGTGGATAGCAAAAATTTTTAATTACCTTGTTTTAATGTACCCTGAAAAGTATTTATGCATATGTGTGTATGTATATATGTATAGATAGATAGATTTATATGCAGATATAAATGTATCTATCTGGGCAACATCTTGTTTCTATATATACAGTGTCTTAAATACAATATTGAAGACTGTTCAGATATAATTATCTTCTAGCTAAAAATATGAAGAAGAAATTTTAGTCATTTTAACAGGAAAACAATGCCTTTGGAAAAGTTTACATATGTTAATACATTGACATTGAATGTCTAGTTCATGCAGGCATTTGTATTTTTTAATATAAAATCAGGATTATCATTCAAAATATTTTTATTCATTTTGTGTCCTGGTTTTGAATGGAACACAGTTCATTTTCATCTGGCTGGAATGATGCCGTGGGGTTTTTTGGATTTATGCTGAACAGAGGGTTGATAATACAGAGAAGTTTTTGCTACAGCTGAGGGATACTTACACAGACCCGAGGCCTTTGCTACTTCTCATAGCACCCTGCCAGTGAGCAGGCTGGGAGTGCTCAAGACTTTGAGGAGACACAGCCAGACAGCTGACTCCAATGACCACAGGGATACCCCATGCCGTATGGCATCATGCTGAGCACATAAACCTGGAGCGAGAAGAAAGGGGGGGACATTGAGAGTGATGGCATTTTTGTCCCCAGATAATAGTTACACATGAGAAAGCCCTGCTTTCCTGGGGATGGCTGAACACCTGTCTGCATTTGAGAAGCAGTGACTTAATTCCTTGTTTTGTTTTTCTTGCATACACAGCTTTTACTTTACCTATAAAACCATCTTTATCTCAACCCACAAGTTTTCTCACTTCTCCTATTCCCTCCCCCATCCTACTGGTGGTGGGGTGAGCAACAGCTCTCTGGGACTTGGTTGATACCTGGGGTTAAACCACAGCAATTTAATAAGAATTTAGATATTCATCTTACTTTGTGGAAAACTAACCAGTCTGAATATCCAAGGTTAGGTGCAACATAAACTGTGATTCTAAAGGTGCAGTGTCTGAAATGTAACAATGGCAACTGGAGCCTAATTTCAGCAAAGTATTGATTTTTTTTCTCACTTCTTACTACAAACTGGCAAAGTACCCTGCCTTTCCATGGACAGCAGTAAACATGGAAAAAATCTGAGATGTTCCTAAACATTGAAGTTTAAATGCAGTCAGATCAGAGGGAAAAAATTTAAACCTAACTAATTTCATCTGAGTTTATTCCATGCCTGTAATATTCAACCTAGTGCAGTTTCCATTGCTGTGGTAGGGCTTTTATTGTAACCAACTATGCACCCCTACAAGGTCAAACACAGAATAATCTATTGGGAGCACCCTGCATTCTCAGTATTCAAGATAGCATGTGCCAGAACAGAGATCTGCTCTTCAATATAGGCTCCTAAAGACTGAGATGAGGAAAAAGAAAAAAAGAAATAAAAACAACCCACAATCAATCATTTTCTAATCTGTTTTCCTTTATTATTTTTTCTCCATATGCCTTTAACCTCTGTGTATTTTCCCCTTCCTCCTTATTTCTGAGACATGTTCGCTTCTAAAACACTGTGTAACACGAGCATAGGAGAAATCTGGATTTGTTTTTCAAAGCTATCTTCTGAGGATTCAGAAATTGCTGCAAAGCAAATCATTATTAATTGTTCTGTACAATACTACAAGCTTTGGTAGTTTCCTTTGTAGTTCTCTTGTTCTCTTTTTCTGCACCTACGGTTTAGTATTTTAAGGTCTCAACACCTACACCTTTTAATTCTGCCGTGAAATGTTCTGCAACTTCACTTTTCTGTTATCGCTTTGTGTTTTGCAGGCAGAGTATTGATTTAATTTGCAAGCATTCCAGCTTTCTATAGCTATAGTTCTTCATTTTGCAACCTTTTCATATGAATATGTCTAAATCTCCAGAAAATTGAAATGTCACACTACTAATACCTACTTCTACTTAATATGTCAAAAATGTAGTTTTACAACCAGGTATAAAAAAGACATTCTGATTATTGATATTTAACTGTAAAGAATATGAGACTGCCATTATTTACAAGTGCTTTATTACTTCCTTTTATGAATAGGTTTAAAGAACTTTGTTAATTATATGCTGTGTGAGTGCAAAAAAAAAAAGCCTCTACTTATACATTTTAAATGCCCCTTTTTCTATATAATTACCTTTAAAGTAAGATGAGCATTGCTGTATTGCATTAAATTTATACTCTGATATGTTCTCTGAATGTGTTATAAATGCAGAGGTTCTTTCTTTCTTAATAGAATTTCACTTTTCTCATCTAGAGTTTCAATATTTCAGAGGTCTTTTCATTTGATTATACATGCAAATCACTTGGGAGACCTAATACACTTAGCTAAAAATTACTCATTCCTGTATAATAATCTCAGCTACAGTGAATAAGACTTTCAAAAGTGTTTCCAGTTCTCCACAGATTTTCTCTCTTTCCCTTGAATACAGACCCTGCCACCTAGCCAAATTGTAACCAGCACACTCCAAGGCCACAGGCAGATTAACGATTCTGTGAAATACAAAGTTTAAGCTACCTTTGAATATTTCACTCCTCCCAATTTGAGGGGAGTCATCTGTAGCAGGCATGACTGGCATAGATTATGCTGCAGAAAGTACCACCAGGAGAATATTCCTATTGGGGTGTTGTGGGTTGGTGCTGGCTGGATGCCAGGCACCCACGAAAGCCACTCACTCCTCTCTGCAGCTTGACAGAGGAGACAAAATTTAACAAAGGGCTCATGAGTTGAAATAAGGCCCATGAGAGATTGCTCACTAAATACCATCAAGGGCAAAACAGGCTGAACTTGGAAAGATAAATTTATTACTAAAGAAATCAGAGCAGGATAATTAGAAACAAAATAAGCCCTTAAAAAACACCTTCCCCTCACCCCTCCCATATTCCCAGCTCTACATCTTGCCCCAGCACAGCACATCAAGGCATGGAATGGGGTTTTGTTCTTTTCATCACTCAAGGCTTCTCCTGCTGCTCAGGGAGAGAAGTTGTTCCCCTGCTGCACTGTGGGGTTCCTCCCACAGGAGACAGTTTTCCATGAACTTCTTTTACATGAGTCCATCTCAAACAGCTCCCTGGGAACTGCTGCAATGTAAGTCCATCCCCTGGGCAATAATCCTCCCAAAACTTCACATGGGTAAAGCTCTCCAAGGCTAGGCTGCTCCAGCTTGGAAGCAGGGCCCTTCTCTCCATGGCTTTCCCATGGGGTATAAAAGTCTCCTCCCAAGCATCCACCCACTCCAGCATGGGGCTCCTCCTCCACAGGCTGCAGGTGGATCTCTGCATCACTGTGGATCCCCATGGGCTACAGGGGCACAGCTGCTTCACCATGGTCATCACCACGGCCTGCAGAAGAATCTTGGCTTGGGCACCTGGAGCACCCCTTGCCCTCCTTCTCCACTAACCTTGGCATCTGCATGTTGTTCTGCTCACATATTCTCACTCTTGCTCTTCCCTGTGCAACCTCTGTTTTGATTTCTTCTTAAATATGTTACCACAGAGGCATTACCACCACCTCTAATTGCCCCAGCCTTGGCCAGTGGCATGTCCACCTTCAGAGCCATCAGGGATTGGCTCTGCTGGACTTAGTGGAAGCTTCAGGCAGCTTCACACAGAAGCCACCTCTGTGGCTTCCCTGCTACCAAAAAGCCATGCCAAGCTAAACCAATACATGGGATATCTGTGGTGTCAGGTAGTCACAGCCATGCTCCTTTATTCTGCCTGTGCTAAAGAGACTTTCTCATAGATGAGATACACCAGTCTTGCTCTCATAGCAAGATGCAAAGATGAGGCAGGCAACCATATGCAGGCAATGAGCAATGTGACTTCCAGCAGCTACTGGGAACATCACCAGTTTAGTTGGGGAGGCGACCTTCTAGTAAGATTGCATCTCCAGACAACTAAGGCACAAAGCAGCTTTATTAAAGTTTTGGGAAATTGATGCACTTTCAGAGTAAAAGTATAATCCTTACACAAGATTGTAATGAATAATCCTTACACAGCTGTCTTAGGACCAGTATTTAATTGGTCAGGTATATGTAGACTAATTTTTGCCATCATTCATTTTAGAAATATTTCCTGTCCTCAGCAGTAGTGAACCTACAAGATAAGATACTCACAGAGTAAACAGAATTACATCAAAAACCAATGAAAGCCAAACTACAAGGGAGCCATGGGTAGATACAGTTAAGGTCTTCAAATGCTGGAACAGAAAACTAAAATCCAGGTGCTGAAGAATAAACATACAACTGAATAATAAACAAATTGAACCTTCCAATATTTCCCACTGGAAAATAGGAAGAAGTACAAAAGCTTTTCAAAGGAATCTAATCCAATATGAATATAGTTTTAAACAGCGGATACAGCAATGACAAAATTCTCAATTGTTTCAGACTCCAAAAAGGCTAAGAATGACTAGATCTAAAAAGTCTCTGACAGAAAATTTTTAGATGTTCAAAATGTGGGAAAACAGAATAAAATAGCAATCCAAGTGGTATTAATTCTACAACTCTCCTGTGAGTGTCAGATAATCTGCCATTATTCCCAAATTCCATTGCACCCAAAGTCCTCACGTTATGTAAGACATCTTTTTCTTCTTTCAAATCTTTCTTTGGAACAATTTTCAAACTTCATTTGATAAGAAAAAGTTTTAAAGCAATTTTAAAGTGTATTCTTTGAAAAATAAAAGAAAAATATAATTAAGAGTAAATCCAAACATTTTATTTTTATAGATGGATATATCACACATCACAAATAGTTGTGCTTCATTATTGTAAGAAATTTGAACTATATGTCATGATTCATAATTTTGGAAAAGACTAGCTGATCACATTGATTGACATTTTAAAGTCAACAGGATAATTTTTTACATCTTAGTACATTTGCTTCATACAGAAACGTTACCACAAAAGTAAATAAATAAGAAGGTGTCCATTCCTGACTTTAGGAACTATATGCATTAATAAAAAGATAAAACATGAGGAACATTTGTATTTCATATTTCCAAAAATAAAAATCATCACTTAGACTATGACATTGCACAGAATAGGAAATACATCTTTGTACAGGAAATTGGTTTCCTCACTGAGAAGTGTCAATGAGAACTGAAGGGAAAATGATCCCTCTCTAAACCTTGCTTCAGCAAACTTCAACTGTAGCTCTTCTTTCACCTAAAGAACACCAAGACACACTACCCCTTCCAATTTTTACAGAAGTTGATTTTTATTTTTTTCAAATTATAAAAGTATTTGCTCTATTTCCTTCCAGGGCCTGGAATAAATTTGCTTTTTCTGGAGAGTTAACTTTCCTGTTCTGAAAAAGTAAAGGTCTCGCAAATGACTGAAAAAGGAAAAAAAAAAGCCTCAAAATAAAATACATCAAAATTATTGGTCTGTATTAGACACTCTTGGGTAGACCTATAACCTGAAAAAACATATTTTTTCCAAAAGGAAATGGCTGTAGTAATTTAATCAACTGACAATTTTTTAATTGTTCCTTTCCTCCCTTTTTTAAAAATCCTGATGCTACTGAAAACCTGTAACCTGAATTACATTAAGAAATATTTAATTGCACTCTTTCATTTCGCATTATTCTAGGAGTTTTAGAGGGGTTTTCTAAGTAGAAAAAGTTCTTTCTTGGTGAACTCTGGATAGGAAACAAGGGACTATTAATGGGTGAATGAATATCATTTCGTTGAGGACAAAACAGATGATCCAATCATTTCTAAATGGACTACTTTCTGTTCTGAGAAAGTGCTAACAGAACTAAATAGAGATGATCAGAGAAATGAAAGAAGAGTACATATTGGATACTTTCACTTTCCCACTACAGCACATTGTACTTTCGAATTTATGACAATTTGTGATAAGCTAGGTTCCCTTTACATTAAAAAAAAAAAAAAAAAAAA
>WEIU01014549.1:52792-64125 GCA_013389925.1 Aegithalos caudatus
AAACCACCCTTATTGGTGAATTTCAGAAAATTTCTAAAAACCACCCATGAGACTTTATGGCTTCTAAAACAGTTACAAATCCAAATGACAGCAATGAAACCAGAAGCATTTTTGCGACTACTTATATCATACTATGCCAAGCAACCTTTAGAACCTTCAGGTTGTAATCCCAGATGAAAGCTACATTTGCATCCTACCTGTTTATATGAGAATATATTCCACTGAATTCTATGACAGTGCAAATATGTTATTTTGCTTTTATAAGCTCAGTAAGGCCTTACCAGCTTACTCACTTACTGAGTTAGTCTACATCTGATTCAAAAATCTTGTTCTTCCTGTTATGAACTGACACTCTTCATGCATCTTGAAAACATCTCTGAATCAAGCAAGTTTAGTCATATGGAAGTTTAGTCATGTGGATTTATTTAATACATTGCACATTTAGAAATCTGCAGCTTTATTCTTGCTGATTTTGTTCCTACATCCTGCAACTGACCCCATATCTTTCCAAGAGAAATTATTTGCTTTCAGTTATGCTATAACATAATCTATAATTACAATTCTTCATTAAAGGAGATATCTATACATATACAAGGTGGGTGGGTGTGTAGGTGGGAGGGAGCATGTGTATGAACTTTGTCCTTAAGGAAAGATTCCTGAAGTAGTTGTGTTCTTGCAGTATTCCCTTGGAGATAATAACACCATTTCAGAACATAATAGTCACCAGCTGGAGTTCAACCTACTTTAAATAGAGAATTTGAAATAAATTTACAGACTGTTGTCCTAATAGAAAAAATACTTAGTGGCCATGCTATGCAAACACTAACCTGACTGCTTTTTGCCATGATATACGTGCTTATTTTATCTATTAGCTAGCTCCAGGAGAGGAAAGGGACCTCAACATAGAATCACAGAAATTAAAACTGTGAACTAACAATGAGACAATCTAAGCTTTCTCACTCCAAAGCTAGAATACTTCTCATTACATATATTTGATAATGCAGCCAAACTTCTTTTCACTTCTCCCAGATAATGAAATCTTTATGGACATTTTTCAAGTTACTTTTCTGTCTAATAAATACTAGCCTTCAGGAGTGTTTAAACACTTTTTTTTTATTTTGGATTTATTTCTTCCTTCTCATGACTATGTGCCCTTAAACTGGTGCCTTAAAATGATTCCTCTCCTACATATGTGAAAACTGTTACCATGTTGCTCTTGTTCACATTTTAATAAACTAGATGTTTTCAGCTTCAAAATTAGTCCCGGATTATTTTTCCCATTGATAGGAGTGAATTATATCTTCTAGGGCTGGCTTAAAAACTTGAAAGTTTTACACATATTTTTCTTTGCTGAATTTGCCACTTGTTTCCCTATGAAAAGCACTTATCCAGCTCAGTAGTGAGTGAAATTCATTATCATATAATGACAGCTGGTTTTATTACATATTTCTTTCCCCTGTGGCATATGTTTTCAATACTGCTATTTATGATACAGCTTGAATGCTCTAACAGATAGTCAAAACCACACAACAAGAGTGCAAGGTTCTGAGCCAGATGAAACTTTAAAATAAAAAGAGCATTTCAGTGTCAGTGCCACAATTCAAATGTTCTTTTCTCAGCCTAGATGGACTCATAACTAGCATATTTTGTTATCATGCCTTTAAAAGATGTGTTTTTCTCTCACTCAAAACTCTATCAAAAATCTTTCATAGTGAAATACTCAAAGTTCTTGTACGAATTAGTACTACAAGCCACAATAATGTTAAAGCTATTTTGTTTCTGAGACACAATTCAGTTTAGAAATTTAACTTTTTATTTTTAATTAGCCCTTATAAATATTGTATTGTTGATCTACCTGAGATACTACACTGTCTGTCTTCTGTCCTTGTACTCCTCATAACCTCCAAAACTCCTGGCCAAATTCAGACAAAGATAAGAATGAGGTCAAAGCCTTAAAGAGAAGCCTCACAAGTTTCGTTTAAATTGATGTCTAGATAGAGGACACAGAGCCAGATTGCTGTCCCACTAGGAATAAAACATCAGTGACAGCTCAGCAGTTACCTTTTTTGATTGACCTCTTGCTACCCAGTCAGCAAGTATTCTGCCAGCATGTCAATGAAAAAGTAGCTCTGAGCTACTGAGAGCGTATAATGTCCTCTGCACAGCTGATCTGCAGACTTGAAAGGCAGCTGAGCAGACTGGAAAAGGGGAAGTCTAATGGAGTTGGGCATAAACCTCACTATAAATGGTCAAAGCTACCGTAATGGGACAAAGGAAGGGATATGAGACTGTCAAATACAAACCCTCAAAACACGACTTCATTAGAGCTGCCGTTCTCAGAACCATTTGTTTCATTGTTTTTAAGATAACAGAAACCAAAACACAATCAAGGAACCACAACAATAAAATGACTCCTCATTAAACTGAATTTTGAACACCAACAGTGCCAGAAAATAAGCTCAGTATCTAAAAGAAAATGCATTTTCCTTTTTGATTGTATAGATTGTACACAGCCAACTAAGTGATCACATTATAGAATTTGGCATAGGAGCTTGATGGGACACAGAGCTACATGATATTGCAGTTACAGTGATAGCATCTGAGGAGTCCATCTCAGCACTCTGCTGCATTCAGCACAATGCTAACATATGAAGGAAACAAATATTTTCCTCTTTCTGTCTGATTTTGTTTTCACCCATTTTCTTTTATGTCTCCATCTGCATATAAGGATAATCCCAAGGGCTAAAAAGGAAAACCTTGTTCATAACAAACACCAAAAAACACCCACTACTGTTAAATCAGTTCCCTATGACAGCTACTCTGGTGGCATACTTGTTAGTTTTTTAGTGGGTCTTTTCAGTGGCATAGGGATAAAATGACTGTGTGATGGACCCCAGAGGAGTACTCCCAGTAGTATTCTGTCAACTTGCTGTCAATTTTCACTCCTTCTCATGCCACCGCTGTCAAGCTCGTGAAACCAGACACTCCGTTACTGATGCAGTGAGATCAAGTTGCACAGATATTGCAGAGGTAGGTTTGTGAGTCATTAGAGAACATTGGCATACTGGGCTTCTAATTGGTACTGTCTTGTGTAATAAATTTATCTCAGATTAATTAAATTTGTTTGTCTAGTGTTTTGTTGGCTGGTTTGAAACAAAAAGGAAAAATAATTAAGAAAGGGGGGAAAAGAAAACAAAACAATGAAGGGAAAGAGAGAGAGAGAGGGAGAGGAAGAGGGAGAAGGAGAGGNGAAAGGGAAAGGGAAAGGGAAAGGGAAAGGGAAAGGGAAAGGGAAAGGGAAAGGGAAAGAAGATTGTTTCAGTCCAGGAAATAAAAATGAAAAAATTTTAGGGACAAGACCCCTTAAAATCCCCCACTAATTCATACTAGACATTATTGACTTCAGTAAAGGAAATATTTCAGTAAAGGAAATCACTCATTAAAGGAAACATTTCAAGAGATCCTTTTCAATTTTTTTTTTAATTATTCAAGATAAGTATGAGGAAAAATTATCTAAACACCAAAAGTAATAAACTGAATATTTTCCCTCTCTCCTCTAAATATCAAAAGATTTCAAAACAAGTGGTTTTCAGAAAACAGCCTAATCTGAGTTTTCATTTAGGTTTTCTGAGAGTTAGGGTAGACTTTTTTTACTAGTAATCTAGTAATTTTCCTTTAAAATTAGAGTGACCCTTAATAAAAAGCAGGAATCTGGGTTTTTATGAGACTAGGAACCAGAATTGCATCCAGCACCAAAAATCCCTCTGGCTTGTGGTGAGGTGGAGAGAAACCCATGCTTAGGAATCTTCCATTGTTGTATTGGTTCACAAATGTCTCATTAGCTTCTCCTTGTCCTCTCTGTTTCAAGGGTATCAATAATTCACTAGGAGCCCATACAGCAAGACAGTATTCCTAACCCAAAAGGTTACAAAAGTCAACTGTAGGGGATCAGCCTCCACCTAACCTCCTCCAGTTGCTTTTGCAAGGTATACTGTGAGCACCAAACATGGGTTTTGGTGAGCACCAAAAATGGGGATATAGGCAGACGTCCTACCCTTCAGCCATGGGGTAACGGCATGGACAGTAGAGGTACATGGGGGGGTACACAGCCTTGGCCTGGCTTGACAGAGAGGAATATTTTTATCCATTTTGTGTCACTTCACTGTTATATGGAAAGAGAAGAAATGGCAGGCAGCATAAGTCAGATAGCATTGAAAAATCAGCACTGTAGAATCTTATTCAAAGTACTTCCCTTAAAAATTTTCCAGGAATAAGAATGCTCCACGCTCAATAGAAAATAGCCACCGCTTGGTCATAACTGAGGAAACACAGCAGAGAACTGTTTGCGATAAAGCTAAAGATATCTTTTTTTCATCTTTTGTGACCCCTTCTTTTTGTGCTCTAGAGGTTCTTAATGAAAAATGTGCACTCAAAAGATGTATATCTGCTTTTCACAATCTAGCATGTGCAAAGAAGAAGCTATTCATAGAGGCAAATGCCCAGCATCTTATTTGAAATACTGTTCCTGCTGATAGCAGAGTGGCACTCAGAACAGAGAGTTTGTATTTGGACAAAACATTTTTTACAGATACTATGTGATATGACAAGAAGAGAGTACAAAGAAAAGCAATGAGAGAAAGGCAAGGACAAAGCTGATGTGGTTTCATTAAAATTACTGTAATTACAAAAGTTTTCAGCAGTACCGGGTACGTGGGTGCACAGTTCTTTATTGAATTCTTGAAATACATCACCTGCTTCCCTGAGAATGATGACTCCAAGTTCAGTACTGGCAGGAAGTTATGGGGGATCTGATGCCACCTCTAGTCAGGCAGTTATATTCCCTGATCACCGTGGTTTCTTCCCCTGCTCTTGTGCATCGTGTTCCAACTCTCTACATCAAGTTAAACCACTCAAAGTCACTTTCTGAAATGGGTCCACAACACAGCAGTTAGATCCCAGGAACAGTTTTGTTGGCTCCAGAAGACTTTAAACTGGGTAGGTGTTTTACTGCTCTCTGGATCCAGACACAATTCTCATATTCAGGCTTAAAGATGCCACAAAACATTTCCAGAGAACGCTTTCTGTTTTTAAGAAATGTGTTTAGTCAAAGAAACATAATTAAGGCAGCATGTTTGGACTTCACTTATTTTTTTACCAGATTTCAAGGAAAAGCAAGCAAAAAAAAATTTCCATTATCTAAAGCTATATAGCCAGGGGAGACCATGTCATGACATTCTCACATTTTGATACTGTCTATATACAGTATGCAGAAAGGGACAACTCTGTTTGCTAAAATGTTCTTTCTGACTTTAAGAAGCATTTCTTTAAGGGTAATGGAAAGCACTTCACTGGTGTGACTTTATTTGCTTTCTCTTTTTTGCAAATAAGGGACCCAGCTTTCAAGTCACAGCAGTTTACAGAGGAGTCATCCTTATCATCAACTCACTTGATTCTGTCTTTGGTATGTCATACAATAAGCTAGTAACATGTCAGCTGACTGATGGGCTAGGGAATATTTTTTTTTAATAATTATAATTTGGGGAATTTTTTTCTCCGTCCAAGCCCAAAGGGTCTTGTATGCTGCTTCCACTAATGTAGCTACTTATGCCATAAAATTCTGCTGAAATCAATGGGACTATTTATGGAGTCATTTGCTATTCAAAGGGCTTGATTCTCTGATTATTTATTCTGTTTTTTCAGTAGTGTTACTCTGCTTACTTGAACAGAGTTACTTCTATTTTAGCTGATGCAAAAGAAACTACAGTCAAAGGTGACAGAATCTGGCACTAAATCTCTTTGAAAATAGTTGCTTCAAAATAAAGAAAATATCTTTGGATAAGTGCAAATCACAATTTAACAAAAAGCCCAATCTGGACTTTGTATGTTCAGTTGGATATTTCAAACAAAAATGAATGCTCAAAGGTAACATTATTTTTGAAGCTCAAACACTCCCTATATGCTTTACAAATAGCATCTGTCTAGAATTAAATCTTGCCTCGCTGGTGTCGTTAAGAGACCCTAAACAGAGATCAGATTTCATCCTGCAGAAACAGGCTTACAAAGACTTTTGTTAACAAAGTTCTTCATAATGCTTAGATGCCCAATTTATGGGTCATTCCAGCATATTTCAATTATTTAATTGAGCCCACAATTTGCTTCCCACTACCTCCATTCCCAAGCACCTCAAAGATGTGGATGGACGCCAAGCCCTGGGTGAGATGGCTAACCCTGATATCTGCAACTTTCTATTTCACAGCTGTCCCCAGGGTATGGTCCCAATACAGGTGTCCTGAATGCCTGATGTACAAATATTTTCCTCTTGCAGGGGGACATTTGAAAACTCCCCTTTTTGACATTTCCAAGGCAGGCAGGGAGCAAGAAATTATCTACAACTGCTTGTGTATGAGCTATTGCAGGAAATAAAAAGGCTTCTAAGAAGCAGCAGACGTATTGTGCCTGCATTGCATGGCTTCTGAGTAAATGTGTGCATACTTTCAGATTTTATGCACATGTGAAGATCAGCTGTCCCGGTTATGCATGGTGGGTGGCATGCTGTGGCAAGAAGAATGGGCTCCACAGTCATAATTGGTAAGCTTCTGATGAGCTGACTGAGCACAGCTACATCGTGTAGCACTTTTCACATTGCCAAGTTAACAGCTATCACCAGAGGTAGAATTTAAACTGCTGGAATAAACAAAGTCAAGGGGAAGTATCTTGCTGAAATGTCACCTCCCACAGAGCTTGTGGAAAGCCATTACTATTGTAAAGGTGTATATATAAGATTTCAAAATTCATATTATGTCTCAAAAGATATGCTTCAAGAATGCAAAGCATACATTAAGGGCAAACAATTATCTTTCCCAGAGATTAGATAAGGTTGTCATTTTTTTATATATTGAAAACTTCCTGGTAGATTTCAGATGGTATTTTATTATCCAATGTGGTCTGTCTAAATCAACTAAAACAGTTCACTTGAGGAAAAATATAAGTAATTTGTGGTTATAACATTTTAACTTACCTGGCTTACTTTGATAGAAAGGGCTATAATCTCAAATGGCTACCAGGAGAATTAACTGCCTCACAAACTGGAAGAACCTTATCTAAGTGGGAAGTGTACTGCAGCTGGAGGTAGAACTGCTCAAGGAGTAACAATGTGCCAAAGTATTACCAGAACCGTGGGTCTAAAGACCAAATGTCTTCCTTTTTTTATTCTGTCCCCATTATCAGGGCTGTAAATATAAAGATGCCTGGGAGAACAGAGGAAGTCTCCCCCTGGAGCTGGAGGAAAATGTGGACTGAAGAGCAGGGTCAGAAACCAAGCAATCTGTGTAATGTCAGCCCTATAGGTTTTCTTGAAGAATGTCTGATGCTGGAGTCCTGAGCAGACTGTGCTGAAAAAGGGAGGGCTGTGCTGCGTGGAGGGATCTGCAGAGCTGGGACAGTGGTCCAGCTGAGTGCTGAGTTTCATCTTTGGCCCTATTCCCTGTATTTCAGGACCAGGGCACAAGGCAAAAGTCCTGAAGTGCAGTGACAGTGGGTATCTCTCGGTGCTGGTGAGACCTTATCTTGGGGCAGCCCCAACAGCAGAACAGGAAGATGTTGAAGGCTCTGATTCCAGCTAATACTGTCTGATATATTGTTTATGGGCACTGCACAAAGACTAGGTATCTAGGGAAAAGATAAGCAGAGTGTTACCTAGGGAAAGGGGCAGCATGTTGCTGTCCCCGAAGGAGACAACAGACTGGAGGAGACTGCATATGTCTCAGAGGCTGATACAAAAAAACACATTTCCAAATTGACACCTGTAAGTATTGGTGAAGTGCCTTGCCCTCTCCAGAATTTCTTGCTCTTGCCCTGGGCGATCCCACAGCAAGGTGTCGTGGTCCATAAAAAGTGTCAGTTTTAACTGTAGAGCAAAAAGAAAGGGTGGGAATGAGTGGAGAACGGGATGGTTTCGTAAGTGTGGTTTGCTGGTCAGAGAACTCCCAGTCCTGCTCGCCATCCGGAGCAGACCAGCAGGCACCGTGGCTGGGGATGGGGAAAGAGGCATCTCCTCCTCCGTGTGAGGGACAAACTGAGCTGTCGCACAACTCACTGGAGAGCGTTTGCGGGCAACCAGGATCGTTTTTTGTTTGCCAGTGGCTATAGGTGTCACCCAGCCTGGGGCACTGTCGCACGCAGTCTCTGGTGATAAAATAAATAGCTGGAATATGACAATCAAAGCAATTCAAAGAAGACCGAGAGCCCTCAACAGGGAAGCGTTACCTTGGAGTAAAGCACTATTCTACTTGAAATCCTTGACATACGTGGTAGAACTGCTTTTTTTTTTAATTCTTCCCTCTCCAGCCCTTCCCTGTCCCTCTCTCCGAGGTCACCCCGACATGTATGAAACACGTGCACATTAAAGCGTTGTTACCAAGAGTGTGAAATCCCAGAGTGGTGTCTATTTCCCTACCTCTGGCATAATTCCCCCCCTTGCGCTGGGGGCAGTCGAAGTGCCGCTAACAAATTAGAGAATATCAAGCTTCAAAAGGGACAAAGCCTGGTCAGGAGGTGTTAAAGCAGCCTGCAGCCCCGCGCCCAGGGGGGAAGGCGGTCTCCGGCAATTCGGGCAGGGAGCGAGAACAAGGCAATCCGCAGGACCGAGGGGGAGAGCAAGGGTACCCGGGCCATACCCTCGAAAGACACAAAAGGGCTCCTGCCCTCCTGACTGCTTTGATTTTTGATTGTTCTTCATCCATGACTTGAAGAAAAGGGGGGGGGAAGTATTCTTTTATGAAGGGGGTAGACAAGTAAATTATTATTTTGCTTCTTGCTTGACTTGAGGGCTAGAGATTAATCTATTTAGCCCTTTCGCTGGTTTGAATTAACGTCAGAAGGAAGAAACGCACCCGGGAAAATTAGACAGGAGAAGGATCACCTTTAGCTAAAACCGTACTTTTCGTGCATTAGTTTATTTGTGCTTATTTTTCCCACGTCGGTTCTCGATTGTAAGGAAATATACAAGTGCGAAATAAACGTTTCGACAAAGTAAATAACTGTTATTACATCTACACGTCCATAAATATGGTCTAAAACCAATAATTGATCACAGTACTTTTCATTTTTCTGCTTCCACTCACTGAAGGACACCGTGCAACGAAAACCGGGGAGGGCACGGAGAGAAGGATCTGGGGAGAGAGGGAGAGAGGGCGGCCCTGCTCGGGGACGGTGGTCCTGCCGGGAAGAGGTGAAATGAGACTTCTTCCCCGCCAGAGAGCTCGGAAGGACCGTCCGAGAAGAGTGGCAACGAAGAAGCTGGTTTTTAAAAAAGAAAAGGGCTGGGGAGATGCTGTCCAGGTGGATGGCGAGGACGGAGCTTACACCTGCGGTCGCGATGTCTGTTCCCCCGGCTTGCAGGACCCCATTTTTCCCCAAAGCCCGGGGGTCAGCCGCCTCCTGACGTGGCAGCGGCACCCGGTGGGTCTTGCAGGACATGCCAAGGAGCGCTGGCGGAGGAAGGGGACCCGAGGGCTCTGCCGGGGCTCCGTCCTGGCTTGGACCGGCGCCGCCTCCGCTCCTGACACGTCGAGGAGCATCGCCTCAGGCGGCGGCGGAGCCCGGGCAGGGCCGAGGCTGTTCACCGAGGTCACCGGGCCGCTGCCGGGGCAGCGGGGCTCCCCGACAGCTCCGCAGCCCCGCTCGGCACGGCCTGTTAGGGCGGCGGGGCCTGGGAAAGAGGCCGGCAGGATTTGCTCATTCCCGTCGGAAGCAGGGCATCTAAGGCGAGATACATGGGAATACTCCCAGATATCCCTTAGGAACCTCCTGTGGTGGCCTCGGAGTGTTTTAGCCTCCTCGTCTCCAAAAGAGTCGAGAGCAAGGACCCGCTTCGTGATAGCCCTGCTCACACCAAGCACACCGGCAGGCTCCTAAGAACCCCAGGAAAGGGAAGCTGACATGACGGCTCGGAGCTGTCCGCCAGCGGACACCTTTCCCTCTTAAGGGAACGATGCTCGCGTTTTCCTTCCCACCGTGGCTGCAGTGCGGGGCTGCCGAAGTGGATTATCAATCACTTGGGAAATTAGATAGTCAAACCTAGCCGCTTCTGTCGGAATCGGGAAAACACAAGGAACCAAAAAAAAAAAAAAAAAAAAAAAAAAAAAAAAAAAAAAAAAAAAAAAAGAGAGAGAAGAGAAAAAAGGAAAATTATAGGTCTCAAATTTTCCTTAATTTATCTGCCTAGGCTTCCAAGCAGGAGGGAAAATGAGCCCTTATCTTTTTTCCTAGAGAAATTTCTGTGTTTCCCCGATCAGAACCACATCTCTCCACTGCCAAGCAGCTCTCTTTCGAGTATGTTCACATTAGGTATGATGCTCATAATAATAACAACAACCCCGAGAATTATGAGACAAGAGCACGTTTGACAGTGTTTGAGAAATTCAAATACAGCTGCATCGGCTTTGTCTCTGGTTCAGTCACATTTATTTCCCTAAGCTAGGCAGACAGCTTGAGTGAAGCATGACAATGAGGTTTGTAAATAGCAAATGGAAGGGTTTGCTGGGTTGTTGGGTTTATGTTGTTTTTTTGTTGTTTTTTTTTTTCTTTCTCCCCTCCCTGTTTGATTTCACTCTCAATCCAAATAACCTTCCTCAGTGAATGTTTCAGACAAGAGAATGTGAGCGGGAGGGGACATGGGGGGCTTATAATTGCAGGTTCCCTTTGGAGCTGGAATTAAAACGCTGACGGCGTGTGTCGCAGAGGAAAGGTGCAGAGGCAGACTCCGCTCCGACTGCAGGACGGCTGTGTTGTCACTGCTACGGCGTTTATTTACAGCCAAGCACTTCAGAGCAAACGACGCTTCAAAAGCGCGAAAGTTGGGGGCCCTACTCTCTATGCCGAGATGCCAGGAGAGGGACCGGAGAGGGCGGGGAGAGGGACCCAGGCCCAGAAACCCGCTCCCCGCGCTGGGAGCCCGCAGCCGCCCGAGGAGCGCCCGGCACCGGTGCTCTCTTCTGGGCAATTTTACATTCGTACCCTTCCTGCGCGCCCCGAAGTGGGGCTGGGGATAGGGGAGAGATCAGCTGAGGTGGCTTTAAAATGTCTTAGAGCGAATAGGTGGACATTAGGACAGCTAATTTCGATCGGTTACTCTTGCCAGGTTCAAGTGCCCTGTGCTTGGCACTCTGCTCAGACCTGTACCTCAACGAAAACACTCAGGATGGGGTGAAATTAATAATTCTTTTCCTTTGCACCAGAATCCTTATTCAAGTCAGGTCATCGCTTCTACAGACCTCTCCTGCTTTCTCTGGGTGAGAAATTAATTCCTGTCTTTTATCAAGCTCTTACTCTCA
>WEIU01014550.1:8027-29343 GCA_013389925.1 Aegithalos caudatus
TTTTTTTTTTTTTTAATGCTGTACTCTGAATTAGTGCAGTCAAAAAGCACAAATAATGAGAAAGATAAAGGAATGTTATAAAATAGCTGTCTCTTCTGGAGAAATGCTTTTGGTCTGTTATGAAATTGGACAAATTAAATACTTAAGCAAACAGGCCACATCAGAAATAAAGGCCTGTTTCTTTTGTTTGACTTTCAGCTGCCTTTTTTTTTTTTTTTTTTAAGTGCTAAATTTCCCAGTAAGAAAAAAAAGAGGGAGATATGAGTTGTGACCATAAGAATTCATAGTCTTGTGTGAGACATAGTCCCCCATGTAACTATCAATAAAATAGCAATGAGAAAGGGTGGGAGTTACAACTGAAAGTCTGATTGTTCAGAAAGCAATGTGCCTTATGGTAATACCAGTTACTTTCTCTTTGCTTGTCTAATATGTACTTTGGAATACTGACTGTAAACCAGATGGTCAACTTATCTAGTGTCTCTGATTAGCTGAAACTTGTTCTGATTTATGACTGGATTGTTTATTCCCATAGTTGCATGTATAATCTGGAACTTTCTGAGAACAAAACCAAGTACTTCCATGTGCTTTTTGTGTTAGTGATGGTTAAAATACGTTTTTAATAAATATGAGTATGACTGTGTCAGGTTTATGTGTGTTCTCTTTTTAGCAAACTGATACCTGTCTTACACAAAACTGTTAGTTTTTACTTGACACTAGTTCTGAAACCCTGAATAAAATCTGAACATTATTTATTTTTCTTGTTAACCCCTACTGCTAATAGGAATTTTCTGTAATTACTGACAATTTTCAGGGTGTTTTTTTCTTCTCAAAGATAATACTTGCAGAACATTAACATCAGATGCAAAATCTATTTTATAATCTACAGAATACTTATTCTGTGTTATTCAGTCATGTGTCTTCTTACGTAGAGTTTTGCATTTTTTTGCCTGTGTATTGCAGAGGGGTTTTTACACTTACATGTACAAGGTTACTTAGCTGTGACAAAACCATTACATGAAGCTGTCCAAAATAATTTAAAGAAATGTCTGTGCTCTCCTTGAAGAGAAGAAATTTCTGATTGGTAAAAACAATAATAAAAGTGCCTTGGGATGTAAAAATTGAAATAAACTAGCCATTTTTGAATATCGTAATTGAAAGGGAATAATTGCTTTTAATATGATACTTGTTCTCATTTTTAATGCTTTTGAGACAGTGCTGCAGACCTATTTTCCAGACATCTTTGCAGAGGAATTTCAGCATGATCAGGATTTGTGTCAAAACAGTCTGTGTTCTTTATTATACAGGGGACAAGAAGCGATTGTTGAAATCTCTTTTGAAAGCTCTCCGCAGTCTTCGGCTCTCCAGTGGTTTGCTCCAGAGCAAACTTCTGGAAAGAAAAACCCCTTTCTCTTCAGTCAGTGCCAGGTGGAGTTCATTTTTTCCAAACTTGTTGCCATACCACTGTAATTTCCCTTGGTTTCTAAAGAACTGGAGAGGGAAGCTAGAAAGGGGAAGAACAGTAGCCTGTGACTTTCAGCTGGGTGTGTCAAAGGCCCTAAATGAAAACACTTAATGTGAGGGCATTCTTGAGATTTTATTATACGTTCATAATTTGATAGTTCTAGAACTGCTTTACCCACTCCAGTATTCTTGCTGAAGAACATACAGTCCTTCACAACCAACTATTGATCTGTCTTACCTGCTATTATTCCTTTTACAAATGCCTGAAAGCTCTGAGTGATAGAAGTGTTGGTTTATAGATAATGAATTCTCTGGAGGAGCTGTAAAAACTTCCACTATAGTGTATTCATTGATTTATTTCTAGTCCTCTACATTAGAAATACAATTTTATCTTTTTTCTTTTTCTTTCTCCCTCTCTAGGCTACCCACTGCAGAGCCATTTTTCCATGCCAAGACACACCTGCTGTGAAACTAACCTACTATGCAGAGGTAGATGAACCTAGTCATGTGTCTTAACTAAAGACAATTGCTACAATGGGTGAATTTATATTGGCCAGGGTGTTTTGGTAGCTGTCAGCATGTGGCCTAATACAAAAACAGAATATTGACTTTTAGCTTAACGTGAGAAGAAAGAACTGCTGATCTTCCCTGTGGCAGTTCTCTATACTTTATCATTTCCTTTTTGTATATATCAACTCTTTTGTCATTGATATGTATCTATTTCCAACAGGAATTTAAAATGCAGTAGTAAGAAAGAAATACGCTGTAAAATCAGGAAAAGCTGAGAGAGTAAGATAGTAAAGAGTGCTGTAAAGTAAAAAATACTTGAAATGGCTGTCATCTATGCCTTAAGTAATATAGTCTGGTATATAGTTAGGGGATATTTGCAGTCCTGGTGTGAATAGTTTCAAGGAAGCAAAAAGCAAGATGTGCACTGTGACATTACAGTTCAGTTGTCTGAAGAAAGTGAGCCTTTTAATCTCTGTTGGAGGTACTCTTCCGATTAATTCAATATTGCCAGTCTTCAAGACAATATTTTCTATACGCCTTGTGTTCTACTTGACGGAGTTGACCTAACAACAGAACAAACCTGGGCTACTCTTTTGTTATCAACTGCTCATAGTATGGAGCGTCATGCTGAGTGCCAGCTCCGTTGCTTACGGCTGGGTGCCCTTTCAGATATCCGTCCCGAAGGAGCTGGTGGCTCTGATGAGTGCTAATCGCGACGGAGAGGCGCCCGACCCAGAGGACAGCGCTCACAAGATTTACCGCTTCAGCCAGAACGTAAGTGCTCCGGGCCAGGAAATGGCTGCACAAGTCTCACTCCTGACCTCCTGCCTGCTTGCAGCTCAGGTGCCTCGTGCCTCAGGTGTGGTTTGGATGTCACTGGTAAATCATGTCACTCGTGATGGGTCTTTGCTGCTCTAGAAATACGAGGCATTATGGAACTCCAGCTCTGAGAAGACAACCGCTAAGTGCTAGTGGTGTTTATTGGTCTTTTTTGGCATTCCCAGAAAAGCCAAATTCGAGTTTTGAAAATGTTCCAATACTCAAAACTAGTCCTGTCAAAACCCTTTCTGTCTGCACTGATTTTTGGAAAATAGTGCAGATGCAAATAATATGGGAGCAAGTTTTGGAAAACAGACTCTGCAAATTTTAAGATCACCAAGATCTAAGCAGTGAAACTCAGCATCAGAACCAAGTTTTAGCTTAAATTTAGGCAAATTCTGACAACAGATTTTAAATTTTTTTTTGGAATGTGAAAACTTTGATTTCTATGGAAAGTCTCTCCAGCCAATTAAAGACTACTATTTTCTGGAAGTTTTATTAAATGGTACAGCTGGTGTAATGATTCCACTGCTCATAAAGCAGCAGTCTTGATTTACTCTTCTGGCATTTTTGTTCTTAGAGATTTTTGGGTTACAGTTCTGGTGTTTATAGGCTCTTTTGGTGAGCCCAGTTCATTTTTCTGAGCAAGCAGATACAATTAACATGAGATCTGGGCTGTTGAGACTGAATGACTGCTAAGAGGGATGGGATGATGTGATTGGAGGAGAGGAGGGGAACCTACTCGGAACTGCAGCAGCTGTCCAGTTTGATTTGGCTGCTGCGCAAAACCTGAGAAAACCTAAACAGTTCCCTTAAGTGTGAGCTCATCAGCAGGCAGTGCTCTGCCCTCTCTGTGGAGCCAAAACATTTGCCACTCAGTCTAGTACAGAAGACTTAAATGCTATGTGTCATCCAGAGCTGAATGTTATCTAGAAATTCACTGTTGATAAGCATGGTGGAACTGGACTAGAAATAACATTTAGTGTAATTGAAGTTATACTACACTTTCTGATATAGAAAACCATTACTTTTCTTCAGAAAATACATGTTTTTCTTTTAAAAATAACGCATTAAGCAGAAAACACATAAACTAAAAAAGACAAACGCATGAAAAAGAACACACACATCACGTGATGTACACAAGACCGTGACACTGATTTGTTAGAAGAGGTGTCTGATTCCTTAAATGAAAGAGGCAAATGCATCAAGCTCTTGGATATGTATGTGAGCTTACCTAAAACTGCTTTTTCTGCTCCTGCATAGCCAGGCTGGAAAGAAGGTAGTGGAGAGCAACCTCTGTAAAATTGAGTTTACAACCCAACAGTCATTAACATTTGAATTTCAAAATGTCAAAATAACAAACTGGACATCAAAATGTTGGGCTGTATTGATAGTCTTTTAATAACTCATCTATAACATAAGTCAGTGGAGTTTGGTCTTTTCAGGAATGTGTTCTGTGGGTCAATAAGTAAAATAAAACACACGATGATATGGGTATTTTAATAAGCAATATTTAAATGATTTGTGGATAATGGTGGAATAAAATCTTCTGAAACTTGGTTTCCAACTAATTATGATTTAAAGTCTTTCTTATTCAACATGGTTTAGTCAGATAAAGTGGAACTTTTACAGGGATGGCTGTATTATCCCCTTTTCTTTCCAGAGCACTTGCAGAAAGTAGTTCTTTATAAAATAATTCAGTTAGGAGCTTTGTCATTAAAATAACAAATATTTAGAGTTTATTTTAATTATAAACATCTAAATCAAATATATACGTTTTTATTTTTCCTGAATCTTTTGTCTTTAATATTTTTATATCCATAAATATTCTTGTTTACTTCATTAAAGCTCTTCCTGCATCTTTCTGTGTCATAAAACTGCCCTTTATCTCTTGACTTCTCCTCCCATAAAATTTAATGGAACTGAAATGGATATGGAAAACTGACTTACTTTTGAAGAGAAACCAAACCAGCAAGAAATTTATATGCAGATTTTTTTTCAAACAGAGATGATACTTACCATTTTGTGGGTTTTGCCTGAAACATCTGTGAAGCAAGTACATCCTGTAGATAAAGGAGTATCACTGGGGGAGAAAGAACAATGTTTTTGAAAAAACAGTGCCTTTCTTTAAGGAAGGAAACTATGGAGGAAAGCGTCTTTATTTACATACCTTTGTTATTCTCTGAGTCAGTAGTCTGATAACTGACATTACAAATAAGATTTCTTTATTTTTCTCATTTTCTCCACTAGGTTCCCATACCTTGCTACTTGTTTGCTTTAGTGGTTGGAGCTTTAGAAAGTAGGTGAGTGAATCTGTACAATGTATAAATATTAATAACCATAATAAATCTTCAGAGTTTTTAAAAATTTGTTTCTTGGTCTTATTTCTAGTTTTAAAGGGTCTTAGAGGTTCAGTTAACCTGTTTATTTGTATCAAACTGCATGTATCTTGATGTTCTCTTGAAATTTTTTTTTAAATTTTGTAAATTAGAGAAACACCATAAAGAGTTTGGATCTGGAAAAGCCCGTAGTGGTTACAACTTAGCACAAGGAATAGATCTTTCCTAGGTAACAGATAAGCCTTGTCATGTACAAAAGGCAGAAAAGTATTGCTTCAGCTTCATTGCTCATTGGCAGAAGGTTGTGTTAATCTAGGCCACAATAATGCTTTTATATTAGGGCTTGATAGCACTTAAAAATCTGTAAGAGGTTTTCCTGTTCTTTTGTGCTGAACAATACATGCATGTTGTTTTGTTTTCTAAGGCTTTGCTTCAGCAATGGAGAGGAAAAGCAGAGAGAGACCCTCTAATGAGTTTCCTCTGCAGTGTGCATTACTTAAGAACAGAGTTGCACGTGTGCTGTTTCCCACAGAATTACTTCTGGTTCATACTGTCTTATTGGCATTTATTTTTGCTTTCAACAGAAAGATTGGCCCAAGGACACTGGTGTGGGCTGAAAAGGAACTAGTGGATAAATCAGCTTATGAATTTTCTGAGGTGAGTAATTAACAACAGAAAACAAGGTTGTAAGATAACTATTTCACATAGTATTGGAGAAGAAACAGACTACAGTTCACTGTTTTGTTCATCTTTAGTTCTCCTTTCTCTACCTCCTGTCCCACAAAATGCTGCTATTCTATTGCAGTACAAACTTAGTACTGAAAATACATATTGATACAGTCCCATACCTGTTTTACATGTGAGACTTGCTAAGGTGAAAGAGAATGAAATATGGGATCAATAGGTTATTATTTATTCAGTGTTTGTAGTCAGAAATCATATTAGAAACAAATGTGAATTCTTGTTTCAGGCTGAAGCTATGCTGAAAACAGCAGAAGATTTGGCAGGCCCTTATGTGTGGGGACAGTATGATTTGTTAGTCTTACCACCTTCTTTTCCTTATGGTGGTATGGAGAATCCTTGTCTTACTTTTGTAACTCCAACACTACTGGTAAGTATAGCAGTGATAAAAGCTTTTCCTTGGGGCTTGCTTATCAATCAGGTGATGGATTTTAGTGCACAAATTGGATTAGTCTTCTTGCTAGAAGGACTTGTAAATGTTCCTGCCTCCTTTGGAGTTAGAGATCATACAAGAAACTGCATGAAGTGATCTATTTTGAGGTTGACTTGAACCTAACAACTAATTTGTTTTTGTCTTTTCTTTTTAGGCAGGTGATCAATCTCTATCAAATGTAAGTCAAAAATAGGTTCATCTCTTCAAGTAGAACACAACTTGAAGTTTTATCTGAATTCCTTTATAATAAACACATGAAAACTTGTTCTCTTTTCATTGAGGAAGTTAAAAGTTAAGGCAGTAACTCAAGAACTCTTACAAAAGTGAGTGTTAGTTTTAAGGAAACTGTAAAACTGGAGACACATCTATTTTGTATAATGGACAGATGGAAATAACATGGGTGCCTGTGTACATAGGGGGCTGACTGAGGTTAGCTGCTTCATAACTTTTCCTGTACTGTTAAACCACAACACCTTTGTATAGATAGTTTAAAAATCGTAACTGAATTGGCTTCATCAAAATTGTTAGGAGATAACTTCTTCCTCTGTGTGTCTGTGCACTAGAACTCATATCATATACAGATTTCTTCAAAGTTCAAATAATGAGTACAATTTGTGTAAATCCTTTTTTGTTCTGCAAAGTTGAATACACTGAATGCAATTTTTTTGCCTGTGTCTTTTTACTGGACTGATGTACTGCTAAACTTTAAAAAAAGAGATTGTCTTAAACCAAGAATACTGAAATGTTTGACCTGGATACTTTTTATTGTATCATGCATCATTAGCTTTCCTGCTGCAGAAGTTGCTTAGGTGGGAAAGTTGTACTAGTCCATCACTTGGTATTCAGTATTCTGAAATGTGATTTCATATACAAATTACCTACACGAAGCTGCCAGAGCAATTGTTTTTGTTGATCAGTATGGCTCTATGGTTTGCAGGCTGGACATTGAAAATTCTTTCTGTCGGCTAGGGTAGTGTTGGTCTTCTGCTTAAAATTTATATGGATAGCTCTACAGAACTTTGCTAACTGACTTTGTGAACATCATAAATGAGATGCCATCAACATTTCTTTCTTTCTGTTGAGATTTGTTTCTTGTTTCCAGAGGAGTATAAATGGTGGATCTGTTTTTGTGTTTTAGGTTATTGCGCATGAAATCTCTCATAGCTGGACAGGGAACTTGGTAACCAACAAAACATGGGAGCATTTTTGGTGGGTTTGATGTTCGATGCATGCAAATCATATTTTAAATTTAATCTGTAAAGAGACTGACTAAGTTAATTTTGCCATCCTACCAGTGCTGAGTTCATCAATGTCTTTCCAGGCTGAATGAGGGTCATACTGTGTACCTGGAACGCAGGATTGGTGGTCGGTTGTTTGGTGAGCAGTTCAGGCATTTTCAGGCCCTAGGAGGTTGGCGAGAACTGCAGAATACGGTAAATAGTTTTAAAGTTACCATACATGTTTCCCACAAATAGAATTTGTCTAGTCAGCTTTCCTAATGCTTTCTTATTAGAGGATGAACAACTTTGATTCCAAGGTGTTTTGATTGCTACCCAAGGTAATAGCTTAATATACTCAGATTAGATAAAGCTTTTTGAATTGTTTCAAGCTTTTCTGTAAGGATGAATATTTTTCCAACCTCTTCTGGTTGTTCTGGGTATGGCTAAATCGCAGTATTACCTGTTAGCATACTGATAAGCAACTGAAAGTTTATCAAAATTATCTGTAACCATTACAATCAGAAATTCCAGTGCCTCATGTAAGCAACTGATTTCTTACTGTCTAAGAGGATTGTTTAGTTTTGTGTTTTGGTAGCATAGTCAAACTTTAGTTTTCAGATTTCTAGTCTGTGGTATCTTACTTATTCCCTGAGCACCCTGAAGTCTGTTCTGCTCATATCCAGAGCTGAAGTTTTGCTGGCACTTCTTCTGTCAACAGGTTTTAAATTCAAAGGCTTAATGATGTAGTTCAAGTAGTTTGTTAATAAGGGGATAAATATAGCCAGACTAATAGGTGTTCATGGTTATGACAGACTTGATAGTAATTAACTGCATTGAGACAGCTGGAGCACAGAATGGTTGATTCTAAATTTTAGTAATCTAAGGTTTGTGCAGATTCAGAACTTCAGGAAAAAGAAGGAGAATGCTTTGAAATGAAGGTGTCTCAGTTTTGGATGGTTTGTACCCTTTATAAATAGAATTTGTACAGATCTGCAGGAGTGCCAGTTTTCCTGGATTAATATGTGTTCTTGTGTCTTTGACTCAGATAAATACTCTTGGTGATAAAAATCCTGTAACTAGCCTCGTCATTAATCTGGATGAAGTAGATCCTGATGTTGCCTACTCATCCGTGCCATATGAGAAAGGCTTTGCTTTGCTTTTTTACCTTGAACAGCTCCTTGGAGGACCAGGTAGGCATTAGTCAAGATTTTTCATGTTCTTGTTTTCCACCTTAATTCCAAACATTAAAACATTTTCTTTTTTGTTAGATATCTTCATTGGCTTCTTGAAAGCTTATGTTCTGCAGTTTGCTTATAAGAGCATTGTAACGGAGGACTGGAAGAAGTTCTTGTACTCCTACTTCAAGGATAAGGTTGGGTAGTATTTAAAACTGATTGCTTGAAGCCTTTTAATTATGTGAAATTATGGCTTAGGTCACAACTCATCTAAAGACCATTTCTTTATATTTCTTTTCTTTATTTCAAGAAATTAATATGATATAATCTGGCATCTTGTGAAGATGGGTTTGCATTATGATGCCTTTCTTTTCATAGAGGGAATGCTTTGTTTTGAAGTAATCTGTGTAGGATTCTTCAGAGTAATTAATAACAGGAGGAATGTTATCAAATAAAACAAAAAGATTGAAACTAGATTTTGTTTTCTCAAAAAAAATCCTAAAACCACATTTAAAATTTAATAAGGCTTTGCCTTGTTTTGTAGGTAGATATTCTTGATAAAGTTGACTGGAACTCTTGGTTTCATGCTCCAGGAATGCCACCAGTGAAGCCTACGTAAGCTGAACTCTTCTGTAGTTCATCTTTTCCTTCTCCAGATTGCATGTGATTTTCCTAACAGTCATGAAAGCAGTTTGTAAACAGGGTGAAAGTCTTATAAATGTTTTATTGGAAAATGCCCTAGAACTATGCAGGTGCATGTAGCAGTAAAAATAGTCACTGTTAATGATTTCAGTATTTTATGCTATGGTTATTTCAACATGTGAACCTTTGTTTTTAATATTTGACAGGTATGATATGACACTATCAAATGCTTGTGTTGCCTTGAGCCAAAGATGGATCCAAGTGAGTGGTTAAAGAATGCTGAAGTGTCTCTATCTTGAAAAGCTAATTCTTTTTGTTATACAAAGTGAGACATTCCTTTCTGAAATCTCCCATTTGTAGAGAATGTGTGTATTTATAGTCACAGTATGGTTGCCAGGGATTTTGCATTTCCCAGACTAGACCTTCATTGAAGAGTCAGGGGGATTAGCTGTGACTTCTGTCTGTGAAGTGCAGTCCATATTTTAACAAGACACAGCTTAACTTCTTGTTATACATATGTACTAACCAAATGGAAAATACTATTTTTGAAACCCTGATGTTATGGCTTGATTTAAAAACAAATGCCAGCATACCTCTACATTTCTGATGATATTGTATTAGCAGTAGTTCCTCTCTGGTATACTGGAGTTAGTATGCATTTCCCATCAAAAACTGGTACATAAAGTATATTAATTAATACAACATAATTTTCTCCTAGATTGAAGCATAAGTCATAAAATGAATAGAGAATTCAGCATACCATCCTTTTGTTACCTCTGGCTTTTCACTGTACTTGCATCCTATCTTTTAACTTTCTTCTTCTGAATATTACTTTTTATTTTAAAAAGTATTTGTTTACTTAACTAACAGAAAGACACTGGAGATAAAAAGATCAGTGGAGAGAAAATAAGTGAAGAATACAAACATCAGACAGCAGCTTAAGTCCCTCCCTTCCCCTTATTGTGTCATGCACAGATACAAGTCAGTATCTTCTTTAAGCGAAATGGCTCAATAGTAAATGTGGATGTCAAAACAGAAAATTACACCTGATTGTATTTTGAAATACCTAATGAAATTAAGTAATTGTTCTCTTTTAGGCAAAAGAAAGTGATTTGGGCTCATTCAGTTCAGCAGACCTGAAGGAAATGTCATCTCATCAGTTAATTGAGTTCCTGGCACTGCTGCTTCTGGAGGTAAATGCACACCTGGGATGACTTGATTCTGGTATCACAAAAGCAGACATAGAAGCTCTACTGTGCTTTGAAATAAAATTACTCTTTTAAGTTTTGCTAAATAAATCTGCTCTCACCATGCATAGTTACTGAAACCTTCAGCCTTGCTTCCCATATTATGTCTCGTGCTTCAGCTAATGAACAACATACAAAGTATTTTGGATTGAAAGCTAAAAACAAAACCATGTGGTGCTTGAATCCATTTGTATTGGATGTTATAGCAAATAAGCTATAAATAAAATTGAACAAGAATACTTTGTTTTGAATGTTTCGATAGTACAGAATGTGGGAATTAGGAATTTTTATTCCTCGCCTATTTCCATGCACTGAAAAGACTAAAGGAACAATTAAAGTATTTGTCATGGTAGGACTTCAGTTTCTTTGTTGTATCAATCTTCTTGAATTACTCTGTTTATTATTGAAATGTCTGGCTTGAAGCTGTCCTTTGGCTTATTCTGACTGTGCAATTTCTTCTTCAGACACCTCTTCCATTGTCACATGTCCAACGCATGCAGGAAGTATATGACTTCAATGCTATAAACAACTCTGAAATAAGATTCAGGTTTGTTCTAGTATGGGCACTTTTAAAATCTTCAGTGTTTTCATAAAACAGGGTGTCCTGCTTCATCTGAGATATCCTGTTTTACAGAACTGGGGCAGGGCTTGGGTTTGGGGTTTTTGTTGTGGTCTTGCAAATGCATGTGCAGGCATCACGCTTACCAGTGTGGTATCCTGTTATTCATGAATTGGACAAATACAGTCTAGTAGAAGAACTCAGTGTTCAGTGGATAAACTGTTCTTTATTATAATCTGGCATGCTAGCAAAGGAACCTGATGACCTGATAACAAAGTATTTTAAACATACTGTATTGTTTCTATGTCTTGTAACAAGATCCAAAATAAGTACATGCAAGTAGCTGGTGACATTTAATTTGGTTGGTTGGTTTATCCATGGGTCAAATGGGACAAGTGCTGTATAATTCAGGTCTGAGTGATGCAATTGGACACTACTGGAAAGTAAAAAAAAACATAGCTGCAGAAAATAATCCTCCATTTTGGAGGAACTTGGCTGCAATCTTTTCCAATTGTACAAAAAAGTTGTTGTTTGTAAAGTGCTAGTCAAACACTAAATATTTGATGTTGGACTTAGCTAGAATCTCATTCCTATGATGACACAGCAGTGCTCAAAGCATTTATGGGAAGAGAATTGTTAGATAACCAAGCACCACACTACCACAAATGAAATTATAAGTGCAAATTTTTTCTTCCACCTCCAGATGGCTGCGCCTCTGTATCAGGTCCAAGTGGGAAGAAGCTATTCCTCTGGCTTTAAAAATGGCAACAAATCAGGGCAGGATGAAATTTACTCGACCATTGTTCAGGTAAAAGTAATCTCCAAATTGCAAGAGCTCATGCTGTTGGCATTTCTATTATAATGGGCATTTCTATTATAATGGAATGTATAATACTTGAAATGCATTTATTGTACATGCTGGAGTGGCATAATACAGAATTCTCTGTATACTGTGAACAAGCTTGTCTTCAGAGGTGCTTTCCACCTGCTCACATTTTTTTGCATAGAAGAACGCTTAGTCCCAGGATGCACCTTAAGGCAAGGCTTTTGAGGGAAAAGTAAAACCTTAGGAAAATCCCTGTTGTATTATTTTCCTGGATTTTTGTAATGGTGCCTCCCCCCACTCCTTCTTTTACAGGGACCTTTACAGTTTTGACAAGAGTCGAGATCTGGCTGTCAAGACGTTTCTGGAGCATAGAGCCTCTATGCACCCCGTCACTTCAATGCTTGTGGGCAAAGATTTGAAGCAGTACCAGTGACAAATGTACTGATTTCTTTGAGATTTTTGTGTTGCTGAAAGAAGAGACTGATTGTCCAAACTGTTGATATGCGTGCTTGATTATGCCATAAAATGCTTTGCTGCTTTGGTACTTACATAATTCAAAATTAATTTTCCAAATCAAGTTCAGGAGTTTCTATTTTGCATTTCCAACTAAAGCAGCAAAATTGCTACATCTCTGGAATTGTGAGAATGTTTTTGTTACAAGCAGTTTTTAGAATACAAAAAAAAACTGTTCTGAGATGTGGTCATTTGTCAGTGATAGAATTGAAGAACTTGGAAAATTAATTGGTGGATGGTATGACTTGTTGTGCACAGCATTCTTTTCCATAGCACAGTGGTTGAAACTTCACGTACCTAAAGACTAAAAAATAAATCTTTCATTCCCTACTTGTCTGTCTTGTCTGTGTACTGATCTGTACAAAATGTTGTGATTTAATAGTTTTGTTTTATTTGTTCTTCTTTGTTGTGGGAGAAATTTTTATTATGAGTCCAAGAAGACAATGACGACCAAAATGGTTTTCCAACCCACTATTTGTTTTCAAAAGTTATTATTGTAGGGGGGGACTAAAGCCTAAGTCTTTCCTTACCCAGTTTGATTCTTTTAATATTTGGATTTTTTAACCAGTGCCAGGCACTACCCCTCATGCTCATAGAAACAACTGGAGATAAGTTCAAAAACAATGGGAGAGCTGTTTTTCCTGTATTTGTTACAGCCATTCCAGGCAATAGTTTAGATAATGCTGTGGTGAGTGCTGCCATCTCTAGGCTGGGTCTTGCAGCAAGTTTGAAAAGAACTGCTTTTCCTGGAGATGATCAGTTTACATAAATCAAATCTATTGACATAGGGATAACCCATATAAAGGGGTGACAAAACCAAAAAGTGCTGGTTTAGGGGAGGAGAGTGGCAATATAATTGTGGCAAAAGGCTTGGTTTCATTCTAGCACTTAGGATGAGAGGGGAGCCTGTCAGCTGATTTACTTCTGAATTTTGATCCGCATAATTTTTTGACTTGTGGTTTAAACCCAGGCAGTAAGTAATCGCTTTGCAGCTGCTCACTCTCCCATGGGATGGGGTCAGGGAGAGAATTGGAAGAGTAAAAGTGAGGAAACTCATGGGTTGAGATAAAGAAAGGCAGACAGAGCAAAAGCTGTACACACAATCAATGCCAAACAAGAAATTCATTCACTTCTTCCCATGAGCAAGCAAGTGTTCAGCTGTCTCCAGGAGATCAGGGTTACCCATGGAGACAAATGTCATCACTCCAAATGTTGCCCTGCTTCCTCCTTCTTCCTCCAGCTCTATGTGTGAGCAGGAGCTCTGGTTAGAGAAGGGGGTATCTGATGTTAACAGGCTCTGGTTTGAGTTACCAGTTGCAATGAAACTTTTTTTCCTTTTTATAAATGCCTTATGTCACTAGTTTTGGGGTAACTTGCATTTTGTTGTAAAAGCCCATGTATCATACGGAGTGCTTTGGCAGTTAGAGTTCCTGCTGCTAGATAATCCTGGTTTCTTGCATTCAGTCAGAAAAAGAAAACTGTCAGGCATGGCTTTCTCTAGCATGGTCCTACGTAGCTCTGCTGGGACAGTGTCTCCCACCAATGGATTCCAAGTTAACATTCCCTACAATAATTAAACCGTAGGTACTCCCTTTGTTCAGGAACGCTTGTATGGGAAGCATGGACTATGAGTGGTGTTACCATTTTTCCCTTAAAACCAGAGGTATTTTCAGTTCTGTGTGTACATCGTTATTGCTAAACTTTTTTAGCACCATCTCAACAGCTATCTCCATATCTTTTCCTCTTTGCATCTTCTGCCTGCAAAGGAAGCATGACACAGCAACACCAGGCTTGATAATGTGCGGCTGTGGCCTAATATTTGTTGATACCTGTTCTAGTTTCCAGAGCATAAGAGAAAAGGTTGTAGAAATTAATTAATCTTTTTCTTACCTACAATAAACAATTATGTTTTCAAACTTGAGTATGGGACTGATTTAAGCAGGCTTGCTGCCTCTACTACCTGCTTTAATCCTGCTCTGGATAGAGCTGTAAAAGTATAATACAATTTTCTTTCAGTCCTAGCAGCCATGAGCAACCCATATTCCTAAGGTGCCTCTCTTGCAGCCCTGTCCCTCATGGAGGTTTTTGTTAGTGTGATTTACTCCCAGGCAATTGCTGTTAATTCTTGTTAAACCCTTACATTTGTAGAACAGTTGCACTGCCTCTTAGTCCTATTTATCTGTTCCTGGTACATAAGCCTCAGGTCCTGGCTTTTCGTTTCTGTATTCCTGATGTGATCTTTGGAATGAAATTCCTGGGGGGGGTGTGCCTTTCTGTGAAAGGGTGTATTCCTGGGGTTTGGTTTGATTGGACAAAGGCAGCCAAACATGTTGATCTCATTTATTTACAAAGGTGAGGATTTTGAGGGTGGGTTTTTGCCTCTATCCAGTTGCAGTTCTGGACTCTAGACAGGCACAGCTCTTCAGGCCATCACATGGTAAATGTGAGGCTGCTGCATGCTGCAGCCCTTCTTGGTTAAGGAACAATTTTTGGAGAGAAAGCATGCCAAGGTACACAGTGCATGTCCGAGGAGAATGGCTGGCAGTGCCGTGCCTAAGCTCCACGAACACCATTGAGTGGCTGGGAAAGGAAGCTGTGAGACGGTACATGAAAAACAAACCTGACAATGGGGGATTTACCTCAGTGGAAGAAGTAAAGTTTTACATTCGAAGGTGCAAGGGACTTGGCTTGCTGGATCTTGATGATACCGTGGGGGATGCTCTAGAGGACAATGAATTTGTTGAAGTTGGTAAGAAAAGCCTTAAGCATTGCATTGTAGAGTGACTGTGTGGTCATCTGAGTTAGCAAACTCTGGCTTTATCTAGATTCATCTAAAATCACATCTGAAAGATTGTCTACGGTTTTTATGGAAAAATGTCCAATAATTTAAGAATATTTAATTTTTAGGAACAGAATGACATCAAAGTTACAATGTACAGGATTCTATATACATCTTCTGTATTTGCTGTCATATATAGAGTGTAAGCCGTTCTGCCTTAGCCTTTGGAATACTTTAAATAAATTCATACTTCCTTGTTATTTTTCCGGAAGCATGCAAGTATGTTCAGGGCTGATAACTGGAAATGAGAATTCTTATTGCTGTGAATTGTAACAAATAACTTATGTGAAGAATGTAATTTAATCTATGTGTTTATTCTGCATATTTCTTCTAGTTATAGAAGGAGATATAATGTCTCCAGATTTCATACCATCTCAGCCAGAAGGAGTTCATTTGTATCCTTTTTGAGTGTTTTGTGAAGTTTTTACAATTACAGACTTACAATTTCCTAGATAGCCTGCGGTTTTTTAGAGTTCCTTCATTTTTAAAACACATTGCCAGCTGTAATTAAGTGGTCACTGCCTATGAAATCCTTTCTGCCCTTTTTCCTTTACAAAACTTTCAGATACAGCAAATACCGAGAACCAGAACAGGTAGGAATCACCAGTGATTTTAAAACTCAGTAACAAATCCTGCTACTCACCAGAAAATGCTGAGAGTTCAGCCAGTGCAGCATTCACAAAAACAGGGGATATTGGATTGGCTAGATCTAGGAAACTAAACTACAATGTGCTTATTATGTTTTTATTAGCCAGGTTCCTGTCTTATGAATAAGCATGAAGAAACTTCCTGTCATTGCTGAGTTTTGACTGTATTTTTTATTTATACTGTTTATTAAGAGACTTTCTATGTATCCATATCCCAAACTAAAAGATGGTTCTTTGGTGTAGTATATTTCTTTAGATGGCAACAGCTTAACAACGGAGGACTTGGTCAATTTAGGAAAGGGACTCTACAAGATAAAGGTAAAAATTCTGAACAAATGAAGCTAAAAATTACATGTTTATTTTTCTACAGCTAAATACTGACAAATAAGCTAATAGTTAAATTACTTATGTTTTAGCTTACACCTGAAGCTGAAGCTAAAGTCAAACAATCACGAGAAGTGATTGAAAGGATCGTAAAGGAACAGACAGGTAAATAATTTTGCTTTTAACTACTAATTGTTTAGAAGACTTCAGCAGGTTCCCTCCTTAACCAGCAGTGTACATTTCTTGCAGTTGTTTATGGAATCACCACAGGTTTTGGAAAGTTTGCCAGGACTGTCATCCCAAACAGCAATCTGAGGTATGTTGTGTGTGCAGCCTTCTCTGTCCTTTCTTTTCAGGAAAGGAAGAAGAGTTTGACCCTGTAGCTGGGGTCAAATGAGAGAGCTGTTTCAGGAATTCCTTCTGTTTTGTGCAAAGTAAAATCTGATGAGACTTTTTTTTTGAGGTTTAACTTTTTTCTTTTTTTTTTTTTTTTTCTGTAGGGAGCTTCAAGTGAACTTGGTTCGTTCACATTCTGCAGGTAATGAGAGATTGCTTGGTGTTACCCCTTTCTGCCCTTGTTGGTAGGGGTTGAGTTACGAGAGGGTTCTCTTACTGTTTCAGGTGTGGGGAAACCTTTGACCCCAGAGAGAACTCGCATGCTGTTGGCACTGAGAATCAATGTCCTAGCCAAAGGATACAGTGGAATATCCCTAGAAACGCTTGAGCAAGTTATTGAAGTGTTTAATGGTAAAAAGCTGTTTAAAGGAAATCTTCCTTTCCCTTTTTTTTCCCTTTAAACTGTTTTGTTAAAAGGTGTAGCTCAATGGGTCAAGATGTATATGTTGGTCTTTCAACCTGGTTGAAAGTTGTGAGAGATCAGGACTAGAGCTGCAATGAGAGTAGTCCTGTTGGAGCCATTGTCCATGGTGGTAGGCTGTTACTGTGACCACACGTATGAGCTCACTTCTTTTTTTTCCAAGGAGTGTATCAAGGAAGGGCTCTAAAAGGAGTGATTTTTGTTTCTTTCTAGCATCCTGCCTTCCATATATCCCAGAGAAAGGGACAGTTGGAGCCAGCGGAGACTTGGCCCCTCTCTCTCATCTTGCTCTGGGATTAATTGGAGAGGGAAAGATGTGGTCCCCGAAGAGTGGCTGGGCTGATGCTAAATATGTAAGATTTGTGCAGCTGACAGTTTGGGTTTTTTTCTGCTTGCTGACTTATTTTTCAAATTGCACATAGCTTTGAGAGAAAGAGAGTTTTTGCTCAGATTACTGACATGTAAAAGTCTTTGGATTTTCTCTACCAGTTTGAATTGGGATTAGGTTGTCTTTAGCTGCTCAGCCTCTAATTTGAGGAAGGTGGATCCATACTATGCAAGAACTGACCCACATGTCACTGGAGCAGACCTAAATAAGCAGCATGTTATTGAGAAAATAAATAAATAAAGAAATACCATGCCATTGTACTGCTATACAAGATACCACTGTGACATCATTTATGAACTGGAGAAAGAGACAGGATATGATACCAACTATGGAAAATTATTACTGTATCTTCAGCTCCATGAGCATCAGTGCTTTTCTAAAAAATCCAAGATCGCCTCTCAAATGCTGAGAGTACCTGGAGATTCACTGGAGGCAAGATCTTTGCAGTAAATTTTCTACTGATTTTATAGTGTCTTTAAGTAAATACAAAAGTTTGGATATTTCATTTTTGATAAATTAACTAGGGTTACAAGGAGCCTATATATAATTCTCCTTCAAAAGATGGAAATGTTACAATGGAATTAGTTTTTAATCCATTGTTACTCTGCCACTGACACATCAACAGATTGATCTTGTGTTAAGTATCTCCAAGTCCAGCCCCTCCAAAGTCTTTAATGGTAATTTGTTCTACTACGCCTATAACTCCTATCCATGAATATATGAATACCAGACTTATTAATGGATTGATAGGTGTACATCACTAGAGTCTGGAGAAGGATTGAAAACTACTCAGGGAGAGGAGGAAGGAGGAAGCAGACCAGTGTGTCCTGAACCTTCAAAACGAGAAGTTATAGCTGTACACTTCTGAGATGCATTACATCTTCTGTTGGACAGGGTGAGAGGATTAAATGAGACATAGCTTGTGCTGTTTCTCCATTTCCCACAAGAGCTATTGCCCTATAGAATAGACGTGTACAGAATAAACTGGATTGGACAACTCCTGTCACTAGAGATTTTCTATAGAAAGGATTAGAGATCATTTAAAAGGAAAAATTTTGCAAAGCCAAAATGCTATGAGGCAGGGTGTAGGCAAAACTGCCTTCCCAAGAGGTTTCCAGCCTTCATTCCTATTGCCCTCTCACATTGTCTAGAGCACAGTAGAAGTTAATGGGCTATGACAGTGACATAGATCTTCTTCAGTGCTCCTGCTACTGTCTTGTATTGGCACTAGGAAATGAGGTGCTAGTTTGGAAGCCCTTTATTTAGCCCAGCAGAAAAAGATGTTATATGTTTGTGGTATAAAGCTCTTTTTCTCTCATCACTTAAGAAATTTGTTAATATTTCTGTTCATGGAAAACTTTAAGTTTTAGTGACTTAGTTTTGTGACTTTAGTGACTGAAAAATGTTTTTCATTAATTGCCTTGGCATTTAACTCCTTCACAGGTCCTGGAAGCCCATGGACTGAAACCAATTACCTTGAAACCAAAAGAGGTAATAAAGTACAATGATGCCAGCTGATGAAAACAAGCATAGTCAATCACTATTTGCTTTATATGTACAATGAAAGCATTACATGAATTAAAAATAATTTACAATCATGCTTCAGAAGGATAATGGTGAAGTGTTGTCAGGAGTGGGATTCGCCACTCCTAGTGTTACCCTACTTGACTTGAAATGTCAGACCCAAGCTTGGTGTTCAGATTGGTTCTGTGGTCAGTGGAGACAGGCCTCTTCAGAAAGTACTTTATACCATCTTGAAACAGCTAAGAGGCACTTCACAGCACCTATCTGCCATTTGGCCATAACAGGAGGTCAGATGACTGACTTGAAGAAGGTATCTGATTTGTTTGGAACTATTGGTGCTCCATGTAGGGTGTCTGCAGTGACTTAGTGGGGTCATTAGCATTGACACATTACGTAGCAAAGATGCTCAGTCAAGCTGTGCATTTTGTGATTTCAGGATGGTCCAAAAAGGTAGGCAAATGTCTTTAACTCCTTCATGTGAAAAGGAGAATTATCACAGATGTACAGAATTGTCACAGTGTGGAATAGCTGCAATGAATTTGCTTAACATCTGCTCTCCCTTTGAAGGGTCTGGCCCTCATCAATGGGACACAAATGATCACCTCACTGGGATGTGAGGCGGTTGAAAGAGCTGGGGCTATAGCAAGACAAGCTGACATCATCGCTGCCCTTACACTTGAAGTCCTGAAGGGTACAACGAGGGCCTTTGACACTGGTGGGTACTGGGCCCTCCCTGTCTGTTTTCTTAACAGCTCCTGACAAGAGAGGCACAGCCTGACAGTCTAACTTGTCTTACTAGATATCCATGCAGTGCGCCCACATCGAGGGCAGGCTGAAGTGGCCTTTCGATTCAGGTCCCTTCTAGATTCTGACCATCATCCATCAGAAATAGCAGGTGAACAACCTTAACCTTCACCCTCTCAGGTTACCAGGACAGGCTGGGTCCTTCAACAGGACACAATGCTTTTGTGTAAGCAATATGTGGGTTTTGCCCTCCTTGTGTCTTCTAGAGAGCCATAGATTCTGTGACCGAGTTCAAGATGCATACACGATGCGCTGCTGCCCTCAGGTAAAGACTGACTTTCTCAGGAATACAGTCAGTTATGTGCTGTCACACTGTTAGAGGAAGTGGCTTTATTTTGCTTCTTCTTGGCTTCACAGTAGTGTTAATGGAGACATTTAATTTGTTGATCACATGCATGTACACATCAGGCAGCATCTAACAAAGCTGTGTCCAGATCTGGAAGAGACCAGGGGTCAGAAGTAGAGGGAAAGTGCTGGTTTCCATGCTTGCAGATTTTGTAGGGATTTTCTTCTGCTCTGGTGTTATTAACATGAACTGGGTGTTTCCAAAAGCCAAAAGAGTGTGGTATCTCAGACATATTGGAAGAGCTCAATCCTATGTGTTTTAACAAGAGCAAAGCTATTAAATCAGTGGAATTAATGGAAATTAATTAATTAATAGGAGGGGGTTTATTCTGAGTCTTTGTAAGGCTACTTCTTCCCCATAACACTTCTGTCACTGAATAAATATCTTCCATTTAGGTAAACCAACCCAAATAAATAAAAATGCCATATTCAGATTACTCTTTTGGCAAAACTGCCACAATAATAGTAAATACCATCTTTCAAGTGTTTAGGATTGGCAGTGATGCTCCTGATGTTAAGAACAAATCCAAGACCACATTCCATGCATGAAAGTTGAGTGGGATGATGGAAAAGAGGGTCCCTGCAGCTCAGTCACCATCCTAAGTGCAGATACTGAGCTCTGGCACTAATGTCTTTTGTTCTAGGTCCATGGAATTGTAAATGATACAATTGCTTTTGTGAAGGACATAATAACAACGGAAATCAACAGTGCCACGGACAACCCTGTATCTTTTGGATTACTTCATTACTATATAAAATTCTGCTTGGCCTTTTTCATTCTTTTCTTCTGTATAATTACTCACACAGGGGGCAAACAGTCATAACTGGCTTTGGTCAGTAACTGCCACTGTTTGCAATGGCAGCCTCTTTTCCATTCCCTATGACTCCATTGAGGGATTTCTGTCAGCACTGTAATGTAAATCTGTATTTCTGTCAGCACTATAATGATGCTGTACATAGCATCATATCAATTGCTGATAAGCATTATTGCTTCTTATCTGTCCAAAATTGTAACTGTCATGGAGAGAATCTGTCAAGGAACTGAAAATCTGTGCTAGGATCTGAACAGATGGGGGTTTTTTTGCACCCTCTATCAAAGACCTCCCTTTATGTAGCTTATTTGGAAAAAAAAAAAAAAAAAAA
>WEIU01014550.1:29364-55754 GCA_013389925.1 Aegithalos caudatus
AAAAAGTCAAAATTGTACCTACAAATTTGAAGAACTGAGATTGTGTCTTCATTTCCTGAAAAGTGGAAATGTGGATGCAATATAATGTGCTTGCAAATAAAAGCCTATATGCACAAACCCTCCTTCAGTTAAAATATTCTAATTACTGGCAGATATCACTCATTTAAACTGTATTTCACTTATGTAGGCCTTAACTTCTCCTTAAAGATGGTGTTTGCTGAAAGAGAAGAAACCATTTCTGGAGGAAATTTTCATGGTGAATATCCTGCAAAGGTAATTCAGCATCTGAAGAAAAGAAAATATTTTTTTTCTGGTTTGGTTTTTTGCTTGTTTGTTTTTGTCATCTGGTGTGATGAGATCTTCTTTTGTAGGCTCTGGACTATTTAGCAATTGGTGTGCATGAACTCGCTGCAATTAGTGAAAGAAGAATTGAGAGGCTCTGCAACCCCTCACTCAGTGAACTGCCTGCATTTTTAGTCACTGAAGGAGGTCTGAACTCAGGCTTCATGATTGCACACTGCACAGCAGCTGCCCTGGGTGAGTGCTTGAGCCATACCATGGAGAGAGCAAGCTAGAAAGACTGATTTCTTTCAAGACAGATGTAATCTAATAGTGGGCACAAAGGTATCTGGCTCAGTTTTCTGTCTCTTCTCCATGTGTTCTGTGCTGTCTCGTAAAGTATGAGCGTTGGGTGCAGCTGCAATTATTTCAGTTCAAGCTTCCTTATTCTGCACTGACCCTTGGGCATGTTCAGTGCTCTCAGCATGCAAACTCTTAGTGGACTTTGATGGGAAGGCTTGTCTCAAAGGTGGCCTGATGCCCTCAGTACTGAGTGTCTCCATTTGACAGCCTGGTCTGCACATCAATATCACAACTCACAGTCCTCAGAAAACTGGAATTTGCAGGCCTGGCTATGGGGGGAGCACACTGAAATTAAACATCAGTTCAGGTTTTCCTCTAGAACTCATCGATAAGGCAATAAGTGATACTGCAGTTCATAGGTTCAGAGAAGCATGAGCCAATATAAAGATAAACATGCTATGAGAAGAGAGTAAATTTTAAAAGTTACAAACAAACACAGGAAGATAGAATATCAGATAAACATGTAGATAAACCTTCTGCAGAAAAACAAGTGAATTAACTAAATCAGTGTGCTAAAGAAACCCTACCTAGAGGCTGGTTTGTGAAGTGGGTCTGGAAGAGGAGCTGAAATGCTCATCCCCTTGTTTAAGGGCTGGAACCTTTACCTTGTAGCTGGGTAAAGGATGGCTTTTAGGATGGCTCCAGGCTTCAGCTGGCTGCATGGCTTCAGGTTTCACTGCACACTTCTGCAGTCTGGAGTGATAGATTCTGGGGTGTTTGTGATTTCTGCTGTGGGAAATGAAAATTACAGCCCTGCCTCTGCTGACACTAGAAGTCCATGGGTCAAAATCATCTCATCCTGATCAAAACAGCCAGGATTTTATCTGAATTGAAGTTTGAGTTCCTTTTATTTTTCTTTTTCTTACCATTTTTTAAATCACCAGTATTTTTCAAATTACTCTGCCGGTTTCTGGATTATTTGTGTACCAGCTAATGTTTTTCACTCCCAGGGTTGATAGATAAATCTGAAAAAAATTTGCATATATTTTGCAACAGCACTGGATATGTCTGTCTGCCCCTGCTCCAGCAGCTCTGTGCCTGCCAGACCAAGCTGTTTGCAGTGGTTACATGCAGCTTCTCTGGGACCTGCTGTCACCTGCCTGAATGTGCCAGCTGGGCTCAGGTCCTAGACTGTCACTCCAGCCTATTTGCAATTGGTGTCACAACTTCTCTGTCGCTTCTGCTGCATTTCTGAAGTCACTAATTTGGCGAGGGCATTACACAACATCCCGCTGGGCTTCAGAAAGAAAAGGCTGAGTGCAGCCAGAGTGCTGTGAATGCAGACTTCATTTTTTTCTCTTTTAAAGAGCAATTCTCAACCTCAAATTGTCACTGAATGGTTCCTAAGGCCTCTCCTGTAGCTGTATGCCTTTGTTGCTTTTGGATGCAGCATGAAAATTTACTCCAGACCTTGCACCTCACTTTCAAAGCTGGAGTGTGTCACTCTCAGGGACATGGGCAGCCTTGTAGTGAGGTGAGGCAGAGGGAGGGTTTGTAATTTCATTCCCCCATCTTTCTAGAGAAAGTTCTGAAATTGCCACAGTTGCAATGAGCAGACCAGATGCTGATCTCCGGCTGTATTCTTGAAAGCAGGGGAGGGGTGATATTCATGACCAAAACCAGAGGGAGCCAATGCTCTCTACAGAGAATTGCTCTAGAGCAACAGGCAGGACCAGGCTTCTGTTTCAGTTATGCTGTCTGCTCTTCTTCTTCAGTTTCCTCCAGGCCTTAGAGCCACAGCAACTCAAACTGGAGATGAGGGATTGAAGAATGAGCCATCGTTCCATATTTGGTTAATATTTGCATCTAAAGACTGGTGTTGGTTACTGTTTTCAGAGGCAATGGTAGTTTTCAGGTGGTTATTACAGATTACTCAGTTGATGTAAAATACTGATGCATTGCAGTATGCATTGCGTACTGATGAAAGAGGAGCAGTAGTTGGAGCCAAGGTGCTCTGATTTCCATGTTGTCCATTGCTTCTGCTGTCTCATGCCTATTCTGTCCTACATTCATTGTGCTGGGTTTTTTGCAGTGTCTGAGAACAAAAGCTTGTGCCACCCCTCTTCTGTGGATTCTCTCTCAACCAGTGCTGCTACAGAGGATCACGTGTCCATGGGAGGATGGGCAGCAAGAAAAGCTTTGAGAGTTATTGAACATGTGGAACAAGGTAAAATTAAAATTCTGGTTTCCAGACAGATCATGAAAATGAGGAGCTAATACCAACAATGATCAGGTGTGAGGTAGGCAGGTACAATGCAAACTTCTCCAGACAGAAACTCTCTTCCAAAGCACTGTCATTTTACTGGTGTTTTCATGTGGGCTCTGGCAAGCTTCAGAGGGAGAACTTCCATTTTTACTTCAGGCTCCTCTTTTCTCAGTGCTAAAAAAGCTTTCTGATTTATGATGGACATTAATTTGAGTATTCAAGTTACCCTGGAAGAGATTCCTAGGGACTTAAGACTCTGGTGGCCAGAAGCTGCTGGTATACTTGAAAGGTCTGTAGAACAGGGGACCCAAAATCTGCTTGCTGAAATGCTTGATACTGCCCCCAGCATCATCCATGAAATGATCCTGCCATGGGGCTGACTGTCTGGGGGCTGCAGATCCACTGTTTATTCACACTGCCTGAACCAAATCATATTAGTGAGAATAAAGGCCAGGGATAGTTTTCCACAGGAAACCTCGCCTTGAGCTGTACCTGCCAAACATCCCTTTCGCTGTTCTGGTTTCCTAGTTCTGGCTATTGAGCTGCTCGCCGCCTGCCAAGGCATTGAATTCCTACGCCCTCTGAGAACGACAACCCCATTGGAGAAGGTCTATGACCTTGTGCGCTCCGTGGTGAGGTAAGATCAGATAAACACTTCCCCAGAGGTTGCCTGCCGAGAGAGCAGCTGTTGGCAGTGGGGGTTAATGTTTGCCCAATGTCTTATCACAGGCCCTGGATAAAGGATCGCTTCATGGCCCCAGACATTGAAGCTGCTCACAGGCTTCTTGTGGAGCAGAAGGCAAGTGCTGGCTTTTGGCTTGCGTGTAGGATTGTCTAGAGCCTTTTTCCTCTGTCCATGCCAGCTGCTGTTTTTGTTGCCCAATCTTTTTCATGGTAAGGTGGTTTTGTACCAAGTGGCAGTGACTTTCTCCCAACTACTGCACACAGAGCATTAGCCTGGTAACAAGACAAGACAAAGTATTTTTGCCTTGAATCCTTTCACCTTGCCCCCTTGGAGCTGTATCCTTTCCCATCCCTTGTCAGCTCCTTCCACAAGCTCTTCACTAAACCTTGCTCTATCTGCCTTTCTGGTTCTGCTTCTCCCATACAGCATATCCCACCCAATAACTTTTCTTCCTGAACACATGCATTGATGTCTTAGCTGACCTTTTCTTTGCCTCTGATTCTGCTGTTTCACATCTTGTTTTGCAGGTGTGGGAAGTGGCTAAACCTTACATTGAAAAGTACAGGAGGGAACACATCCCTGAATCAAGACCCATTTCGCCTACAGCTTTCTCCCTGGGATCACTGAGAATGGGTGCAGATGATAGTCATGACCACAGGCATCAGAATGAACTTTGAGTTGTGATCCTCTGGAAGAGGGCAGATCCTTTCCAGAATCCCACCTGAGCATAGCCTTTCTACTCAAACTCAATGTGGTTTCTCCAGGTGACCTAAAGGACCTAACTGACTAGCTCAGAAGCACAAATAGATAGTAAAGGAAAGGCTCACTGCTTTCCTCGTGTGTAAAAAACAACTTTGTCATCGTAGCGTGGTTTTGACTGAATTTCATGAACTTCTGAATACAAATCATTCAGACTCCTGATGAAACCAATATTTGTTTTGTCAACTTTTCGTTTGTTTTCTCTTCATCTGTGCTAATGATACCAAACAGCCTAAGTTTGATATTCTTACCTTTCTTCCCCCCTTTGGGTAACTGCTTTGATCCCCTTCATTTTGTCACAAGCAAGATTATCTTTACACTTAATTCTTCTCTCTTTTGCAGATCATATGTGAGATACAGGCTCTTGTATCACAGGAGCATTTTTAGAGCAGGTGCTTCACCAGTTAGAAAAGCTGTATGCATAGGAATGTGCTATGGAGATCATTGTTCCAGAGCAAGTATATTATATTCTGGTGATGGACTACATTTAATGCAGCTTTCCAAGAGCTATGGGCTCACACCTGCTATCAATAAACTGAGGCTTCACATACAGCTGTAGCAATCTATTTTCCTGCCACGTGTGTGATGATGAAAACGTAAAGCAAAAGTTTAATTTGGAAGTAAGTAGGACAGGTGACACAGGGGCCAAAGAAGGTGTAAGACTAGTGAATGTGAACCAGTGCTGAGGCAATAGCAGCAAGACCTACACTCCCATGGCTCACCGGGTCTCTGCCTGTCTGCCAAGGGCCCTGTCCCCATAGATGGGATCATGACTGAGTGTGCTCTGTGTCACAACACTGACCTCTGGCAAAGGCTTTATTTTGCAAGGCAAGAGTCAGGACATGGATTTCACCTCATGGTGCAGTGATGACGTGGCACTACTGAGGGACATTCAGTGCAGGCTGAAAGCCTCCCCAGGTTATAGGCTATGCTGGAAGGGACAGCCAAAGCACCAGCGTGGGGGTGCCTTTGAGTGTCTGATACCAGCCGTGTAAAATGTGCCCTGAGGAGAGGGCTCATGCCTGCTGGCAACATAGCAGGTTGCCAAATGCCTTGGGCATTCAGAGAAGATATTCTGGGCCTTGCTTCCCACTCACCTCTGCTTTTGGCTGCCTGGGACCAAGGGATCCCCAGCACACACTGCAGCAGTGGACTCAGGTTTTGCACCGTGCCTGTGCAGAGCTGAGAGGCACCACCCTGCCTGCACCCTGCATTTAAGAAATGCCTGTGCTCCTTCCCTGACAGCCTTCCCAAATCCCTGTATAAACATTATTTATGAAGGCTGTCTTGGGCAGAATGGACTCTGCAATCACATACTTGAGATGTTCTTTCAAGCTTTATAAAAACAAAGTTCCACACCCACATCTGGTACACCTGCTTGCAGGAAAACACATCAGGTTGCAGGAATGATATTACATTGTTTTAAAAACTGGTTTAGTTGGCTAGCATGGATCAAATAAAGCATGAAGATAGATACTACAGATTTTGAGTGTTAATATATGTGCCCAAGGCTCAGGGAGATCAGAAGGTCATAATAATGCTCATACATGTTTTCAAGTATCTGTTAATCAGAGTGAGACAGTTGTCCTTCCTCAAGGGTCTGGTTCACTAAAGCACTCTGCTCTGTATCACAGGCTATGTCACTTGCTTATATCAATAATTATTTTTGATGTGAAGTTCTTCCTGATTGTCAGGTGCAATTTTATGACTTCACCTTAAGAAAGTAAATCCCTTTTGCTTCTGCAGCCACCATCCATTTGAAAATTTGAAGAAAATACTTAGTCCATGGGTATTCAGAGACCCTCCTACCCCAGATCCTCTGCTTAAATACTGCAAAAGCTAAAATTCTCCAGAGCTGTATCATCCTTTTTTCTACATACTGTATTCCTAAATTATGTTCCAAGCTGTGGGGGAAAAAAAGCAGTAGCTGAAAGATAAATGAAAGCGTGCTTTTAAAAAATTAGACTCTTAAGTTTCAACATGGCTTTGAGGAAAAGTTATCATACTTAACTTACCAGAATCACATTCAAACTTCCACAAACAAATATGACTCATGTTATTTCAGATTCAGCCTAGAATAAATAAAATTAGGTATTTTCTGGAACATCTCTATGACACTGCATGTGATCTTCTCCCAGTACAGCCAAGGGCCATCCCAAATGTGCATGCCTGATCTCCTGGCGCTCTGTCACAGGTCACTGAACATCACACTCCCCAGTAAATCTTACCTGGATTCTTGGGTATGTCTTGTTGGAATGACTCCTGAGACGTTAGAAAAAGTCTTTTTCCCAAGCCCCACAGCTAAAGAAGGAGTCGAGGAATCATTGGATCTGTTTTCGAGGTTGTTTATTCTTTTTTATATATTATGTTCTTCCTTTATCCTGCTTGGATCCTTGCTACAGCTCAAACTGTCCCTGACTGACTGGCCCTGGGGTGGTGTTAACTCTTTATACTATGTACTACATAACCTTTATTTATGACAATTTTCCAATACCTATCACCTATGTTAGACAGTCAGTTTCTACTATAAACCAATCTAAAAATGCCACCACCACAGCAGAAGATGGAGGAGAAGAAGAAGAAGAACTCAGGGCACCGCCCCAAATCCTCCATCTTGTCCCATTTACCTCCATTCTAAAAATCCAAACCTACAAAAATTTCACCTGGTGATAAACTACACTACTGTTTTTCCCACCTTGGTGGTTTGCAGTTCCTCTCTCAATGTTGGAAGCCTTTCCCATGGACTGAAGTCAAAGCCAGTCTCTTCCTGGGCTCTGTGCCAGGGTTTCCAACCCCCTTGTACAGATCCCAGACACCCCTGTACAGATATTAAACCTCCCTGTACAGGTATCAAACCTTCTTGCTCAGGTCCCAGACATCCCTGCTGAGGCCCCTGACCTTCCAGGGCTACCAAAGGGATGTTCTGGACTCTGACATTAGATCCGAACTCTGTTTATTCATTTCCAGTTTGTTTGGGTTATTTTCAAATATAATAATATTATGGAATAATTGTATAGGAAAACATTTTTGGAAACTGTCTTATTTAAGATGGATACAATTAGAAATTTTTTTATTGTGCTGGAGAGAAGAACAATGGACATAGAGATGCACCAAAAGGGTAATGCTTGGTAAGGTTTATTTGAATAAGTGTAAGGTGAACAGGCAAACAATTTAACGGTAAATACAAATCTGATTTGTCTGTTGCTTTGAAATACTCCATGCTAATTTGATTTTAGTAGCTTACTAAAATACTGCCTTCTTTCAGTAACTGCTCATTGTCTCACACCTCTCATTTTCATAGATGACTTTTCCTTTAACTATAACATAGTTGATCAATGCTTCATGTCCACCAAACTGGTAAATCAGGTGCTCCCACCTACAAAGACAAGATGTTTATGAACATATAAACTTGCATAAGAGCAGGTCACATGTCCAGCATGCCTGGAAATTTTATAAGATTTGCTTGAAAACAGGAAAACACTATTGCATGTCTACATGAAGTTGTCTCTTGCTGCATGAATACAGTAGAGAATTTATTCCACAGAATAAACACATATTATCTCTAGGTAATTTGTAATTAGGCATGGATTACTTGTAATAACAGCCCCAAAAGTCTTAGCCTTTGTTTTCCTCTGGAGTAATTAAGGAAAATGAAAGTGGGTCTGAAATGCTACCAATGTCCCTTTATTCAGTGAAGATAACTAAGGTTAAGGCACATTTCAAATGCCAATGGAAGAACAAACCTTGATGAATTTATGATAAGAAGATCCCCCTGCTTGCCGACCTCCAAAGAGCCATGTGTGTCTGATTTGCCCAGAGCATAAGCTGCATTAATGGTGGCAGCTGCCAGTGCTTCATTCATTGACATCTTCATGTTTACGCAGGCCAGATGCATCACCATAGGCTAGTAGGCAAGGAAGGGGACAATGGGAGTTACCAGGAACACAAGGCTGCTTATGCTTCAAATCCCTAAGCACTCTCCTTCCTTGCATAACAGAAGGAGTTATTTTGTACAACACAAATTTTGCCAAATCCAAAATGAGAACTCTAAAATCAGTACCTTTGAGAGCATTTTGAATAGGCCTCTCAGTGCATATGAAGGATGGAACCCATTCTAGTTTCAAGAATTTCTGGCAAAAACTATCAATACACACAAACAAACACAGGCAGCTGTCTGGATGGGGCATGCAGCTCTCCTTGTGCACATGAAACCAGATTGAAGTGTGCAAGACCTATACACAAGTTATACAAGTAAGAAATTTCATAATTCTATTGTTTCAGTGATAGGATTATCTTACCATTGAAAAACAGTATGCATTAGGATTAAAGTCACTGCCAAGAGCAACTATAACACCTTCTTCCAACATTTTTCTAGCTTGAGGTTGCTTCAGTCTAGTGAGAAAAAGAAACTTATCAGTACAATTTGCTTAGTTATCATACAATGATTTACAAGGGCAAAAGTAATTTCTGTTTAGCTACATTCATGCATTCAGTTACATTGATCCTTATGGTGATGAAAGCCCCAAATTCTCCTCTTGCATCCCTACCTATCACCCTATGGACAACATAAATTGGAAGTGTGAGCCACAGCTTTTGCAGTAATAGCATGTGGCAGCAGCCAGTGTCAACCACCAGGTTCCCACTGAAATTCTGGTATTTATCCAGACCTCAGCCACTTAAGAATTTACAAGATGAAAATCTTAATTTCTGGGAAAAAAAAACCCCTATTTTCTAGTTCTTACAGCTTCAAAGACAGGCTCCAAAATATGAGAAGTAGCATATGCAATGCAATAGTCCCTTCCCAATTTTTGAGTCTGTGAGTTTAGTCTGCATACATTAGAGATCTTTTCACTTAGCAATTAAAATGTAAATGATGTTTTCAATAACTTCAATATCTGGAATAGCCATTTCAGAATTGTTCAGCCCCTGGATTAACCTATGTAGATGTTTGCAGGGTGGGTACTTGGAAATGTACTCTCTAGGAAGTTTTAGCCACAGCTACTGTAAAGCCACTCTGAATCTACTGTGAGACTTCTCAGCAATCTCACAGATTTTTGAGGATTTCCAGCAGAAATAAGACATAAGGAGGGAGGCTCATTCAGTTCTCTGTACTTGTGATTGCCTTCACTGACCCAGACTGATCCCTAAGGCATAGATACATGCTAATGCTTTTAGATTAAAAGACCCTCAAACCACACACATGGATTTGCAGTTACAGAAGTTTCACTTCAGTCTAGTGGCCTTACCTTAGCATGTAGGCTGTTGTTGGCAGAAGGACAGCAGCACACTTAGCTCTTGCCATTGCCACAATACCTTCATCAGTAACTTCTTCCAGGTGGCTGATGGCCCGGGCTCCTAGTTCAGCTCCAAGCTAAGTAAATTTTCAATCAAATTACTCACTATTCTCAAATAATTCAGTTTAAAAAGTTGGTTCTAAACAACTGGAAGAGACAATTCACTATTAATGCAAAATATACCAGAAGAAAAATAGTAAAGAATACTTGAAAGAACAATCAGAATACAGAGACAAAATATTTGTTAATTTACTGCAGGAAAAGTTGAACACTTTATGTACCCACAGAGCAGATGCGCACCTTCAGTGGTGTTTTTAACAGCCTAATGCACAATCTGTGTAAGAGATGTGGATGAAAGCATTATCGACTCCTGTTGATAAATGTTCCATCAGAAAATAGTTTACAAAACTGAATGCTGCCTTCAGTGGCGAAGTCAAATAGGCTTTTACGGTCAACCAAAGTTTTGGGTTGGTTTTGTTTTTTTTTTAAATATATACAGCTTGGGCAGACCCCAGAGAAAGGAAGCAATATTTAAATGATGGTGAAACGTAGTGTCAAAGGGACTTTTTTATCAAGATATTTGGGAAGCTAGTCCTGACTCAGCCACTGCTCTGAGTGTGCTCTGATACACTGATATCTGAGTAATGCAACCACTGAGTGTGCTCACTGCAATTGATTTGTTGCTTCTAAGAGGACATTTAACAACTAAATAATTTTCAAGCTGCGTAGAAACCATGTTTTTGTTATTCCTCGGTGCACGGATATCTACCTTCCCAATGTGTATCCCATGTGGAAGATAAGCAAAGTCAATGTTTGATTAGCCAGTGCACATTAGTCCCAGAGGTCAAGGCTTCCTCCCGTGTCCTCAACTCCAAAGCTGCACATGGACTGCTCTTCCTGGCATCTGTTTCTATCAGATGGTCTATTTCATGAAGTCTTAGAAAAGACAACCTCAGTTTTGAAAACTGCAAAACTTTCACAGATTGGGCTCTCACAGCAGCAAAAATTAATATTAAGAAACATGTACCTCAGCAGATTTCATTGGATGCAGTTCATCACCATGGAAGTTAATCTGTAACCCTATATCTTTTCCAGATTGAAGTATTCTCCTTGTAGACTCCAGATCAAAGACTCCCTTCTCACAGAACACATCTATATTGTTGACGTGTATTTCACCACTCAGTTTGAGTTCTTTCAGTTTAGGAAGGTGATTATTGATAATGTCATCCGTGGCTTCAGTAGCAGTTTTCCCTCTAATGAAAAGAAAATGTTACAGAGCTGTATGAGTAACATCCTCAAAGTCTGGCACACACTCAAGCCATACATGCAACTACTGAATTACTTAGGAAATTATGTAAATATGAATCCCTCAAAAAAACACTTCAAATTAAAAAATGAAGCCCCACTGCAATTCATGTACTCTCCAAGATGAGTTACTTTCCATTCAAAGAATATTAGATTGTATTACTGAATGTTTTTAATAAGGTTGGCATCCTGGATGCTAACAAAGATATGGGATACTTTAAAAGAAATTTTTCTGCTTTCCTATTCATATATTCTGACCTCTTTATACTGTATTCTAAAATATAACTATTGAAAATATGTAAATGAGCATTTAAATATATTAAATGGTACTCATAAAATATTTCTATGCAAGTATCAAAGCTCAAAGGGGATATGCAGTATAAGTCATTATTTTTAATTTACCTCTCCTCCTTTTATATCATTCAGATAAATGTTTCTAATCAGAAGGGCTTCCCAAGATTTGATTTGCCAAAGTCAGAATCATTTATGAATCCTCTATTACGTAAAGATAACCCAGGAGAGATCACTAAATGCCTTAGAACTAGTCCAAAATATGCAGTTGAATTAGCATTTTCCAATTTTAATATCTAAGGCCAAGGGAGGTACAGCAGCTAAATGCCTGAGAATCTCAATGCTCATTTCAGGCACGGAAAGGGATGCAGACACTGGCACCATGGAGTACATGGCTGAGTTGGGAGCCATGCAATGGCAATAAATTCAAGAAGCCAAATTATGCCTGAATTTACAAACAAGGTTATAAAGCAGAGCCTTTCTCCACTCCCTTTTCACTGAAACAGTCATTGGGGTTGCTCACCCTCTGTCTGTACCAAGGCTTCTCCCTTTTCTCTTTCTACTCAGCAGCCCGTGGAGGAATTTGGGCTGAAAGATTAGGGCCAGAGCCAAGACAAAACAGAGGGAAGCACTAAGAAATGGTTTCACTTTTTGAGGGATATAATGCCCCAAAATGCAAAACAAAACTGCTGTTGTTGTAATGCAGAAGATTGTTGCTCAGGAAAACACTTTGAAAATTTCTTGATAAAAATGAAAAGGGACAAATAATCACTTGCCAATAAAAAATAATAATGATTTTTAAAAATCAGACATTCCTCAAATCATGGGTTTTATTCAAAATGATGACTAGAGGGATCAAGGAAGAACTGCAGATTTCCTCATGGTCAAAATGAAAACCCAAGCCAGAGTCTGAGGGATAACATAAAATTCAAGCAAAATAGTCTAGATACAAACATTTGATTGAAAAGAGAAGAGAGGATTTTAAAAGACCCAAATGGGAAAATACAGGTAACTCAGTATTTCCTTCAGGAAATTTCTTTAAATCCCCACCTATCTTTTCTCCTTACTTAAAACACAGTATCCTTACTACTACTACATTTTTTTATGCTTGATGTGCATCAGTGGGGAACTAAGTGTGCAGAGAATGAGAAGGTACATCTGTCTTTCCAGCACATGAGAGTTAGTATGTTTGATAAACACTGGAATTTATTTCATTTGTTTATAGAAATGCTCAAAGCATTTTGCTGGGAAAGACTATTTATCAGGATTTTGACTGAGATCCTGCCATGGCTTTATAGGGGAGGGAGAAAGAAAGGACTAAGAAATATACATATAGTTTGGAGTGAAAGGTCAATTTTATTTTACCATTAAGTCCTCTAAATTGTAGTTGCTGCCTTCAGCTGATTTTAGTTACTTTATTCTTAACCATCTTCCAGTTACTGAAGATGATCCAGGTTTCATTTTCCATTGTTAGATTGACAAAAGATAATTTACCATCCAGCTCTGGACAGACAAGAATTCCATTGAAAAAAAATATTTTCTGGGTCATGTTTTCTTGAATGTTAGAAAAGGTTTGGAATTTTGTTTTTTTGGAATATACTTTTTTCCTTTTAATGAGCATCTCTTGAATATCGCCACATAAGCAGCCTGCCTCCATCTCACACACCTTGTCTTGCAGCAGCCTGCCACTCAGTATGTCACAACATCTAGCTAAAACTTCTCCTTAATTCCCTCATGCACTGAAATCTGGTAACATGAAGATGTTATTTTCATCATAGTAAAATAAAAATCAGGAGTGAGAAAGGATTTTTATGATATGTCTACTTGAGCCATCAGAATAATTGATTAAACACAATCTTCATCTCATAGCTATAAGATGTATGCCAGTCTTCATTACATGGAAACATAATTAAACTTTGTTTATGGAGCTATATAAAGATTAAATATGGTATTTTTTTGTTGTTATTTGGCCAAAATAAAATCTCATGGCAGACACCAAGCTTGAAGGATAGCAGGTGATGCAAGCAGGTGAACTTTCTGTACAGGAAACCCTCTAATCTGTATTATGTTCAGTGTGAACATTAGCTGGAGGCAGGGGTTCTGTGCTAAGCCTGTGCTGGCATTTAGGAGTCACTAAATAATGTTGCCCTGCCTTCCCTCAAATTAAAATTTAGGAGAGTTTCCGATAAATATTGACTGTTGTTTTTCAAGAATATTGTGTTTTAGGAGCGAGGCAGAATAAACCAATTTTCAATGCAAAGCAGCAGTTCTTAACAAGAGCAAGGTCAAGTCCTATTACTTGGGCACAGCATGAGCTCCACAGTACGTTGAGGAAATGCCAATATCCATGGATTTCTTAGCACGTTCGATCACTCTGAGCATTTTGAGCTCGGTTTCCAAATTTAGGCCATATCCACTCTTGCACTCCACCAGCGTGGATCCTGCTCTGAGCATGCGTTCAAGGCGGTGCTGGAAGGAGGTGAACAGCTCATCCTCTGTGGCCTTCCGAGTGTGCTCCACAGTGAAATGGATTCCTCCTCCTGCCTGGTGGATCTCCATATAGGATGCACCTGCCAGCTTGAATTAAAGAAAACAAAAACCACCCTCCATACAATTGGCTATGAATAGTGCATTTTCCATCCAAGAGATACTGGAAACTGCCTTGAGGTTTCTTTGCAGTGATAGACAAAGGGAGGATAAAATAAATCCCCATTAATTCTTCCTCCCTCCCCCTTTTCTTCTTTCTCCCTTCCACTTAACTGAAGAAATGTTGTAAGAAGTGGTAAAGATTTGCTTTCCCCCAGAGTCCAAGGGGAAAACCAATCTCTAGCTCAAAATTCATTTATGTGGAAAAGGGATGGAGAAAAATCAAGACTGAGATGGTAACAGAAGGTGGCACTCCTATATTGCTTCAATTAATGCAAAAATATATCAAGGGTGGCTGCAAAGGATGCAGGTACACTCCTCTCTTAGCCTATCAGTATTCAAAAATCATCCCTCCTCCCTCAGGTGATTATCTGACAGAAATTATGTATTTTTCTGTAAAAGAAAGATGAGAGTCACTAGGAAGTAGAAACAGTTATACATTAAAAAAAAAAAAATCCATCTGCATAATTTTATTATACTGTTACCTTCATTGCAAACTCATGAACCCTATCACCAGCCCACACTGGATGTGTATGTGCATCTACCAGGCCTAAAGAAAACAAAGTAAATGTACACTTGAGTTACTTCACTGTGTAAGAGAAAAATTATGAACATGCAAGTGAATTAAATAGACAGCAGAAGCCCTCCCAAAAAGTCTCTATTGGTTAGAGAAAAATAAAAATTAAACCAGCCAAATATCCTAGGATTTTCTTCAGAGGCTATTAATTTTCTTTCAATTTTTTTTTTTTTGGTCTGACACCTTATGCAAAATTTCTCCAGGTAAATGCATCAGTTGCTGAGTTTTTCATGTTATTTTGATAAAGTTTTCAAACTGGGGAAGAAAAAAATAACAAACTTTGAAAGAGTTCATTAGACTTTAAGCCTGTGCTCTTTAAAAAAAGGCAAACTTCTTAGGCTGGGCTTAGCACACTAGACGTCCTCTAGCAACACTTACTACATTGGGAGCCTTTTCTAAAAGCTCTGAAACTGATACTGCTGAATGGCAAGGCCACTGTAAGAGAAACACAGGTGTGACAGCTCATGTACTAACAGCACTTGGATAGTTTAACATGCAGTAGACTTGCCCATCTTTTGGGGATTTTTTTAATCAGGCAAAGTTGCAGAATATGTGACTTAAAATCCCTCTTGCATCCAAACAGCTGTGGGCAGGATGGACAGACTGAGCTCTGTGGCTGAATGGCTGATGAGCTGAGAGAGTACAGAAAAGAGAAGTTAATCTGAAGAGTCACTCTATGGGTCAGCTACATTCCGGTTGTGATCTATCATACAGAGGAACAGATCCAAAGACAAAACAAGAGGAGACAGAGCTCCAGCATGAAGCCCAAAAGAACCCTTGAATATTTCCAGCAAGGAGGACTCCACTAGCTCTCTGGGCAGCCTGTTCCGGTGTTCAGTCACCCGCACGTTAAAGAAGTTCTTCCTCGTGTGCATCAGTTTCTGCCCATTGCCTCTTGTCCTGTTGTTTGGCACCACTGAGAAGAGCCTGGATCTCTGGGCACCCCCCACTTCAGGTACTTACAGACATAGATGAAGACCCCTTTCAGTCATCTCTTCTTGAGGCTGAACAGACCAAACTCCTCAGTCTCTCCTCACAAGAGAGATGCTCCAAACCCTTCATAATCTTTGTAGCCCTCCACTGGACTCACTCCAGCAGCTCCATGTCTCTCTTGTACTTTGGAGCCCAGAATGGGACACAGTACTCCAGATGTGTCCTCACCAGGGCTGAGTAGAGTAATAGGATCACGTCCCTTGACCTGTTGGCAGTGCTGTTCCTTTGTATAATAAAAAGACACCTACCTGGTAACACGCACTTCCCAGAGCAGTCAATTATCCTTTCAAAGGTTGCTTCTGAAAACTGATTGCGGATAACATCTGCATGGCCCACAGCTTTGATACAACCATCCCTGCAAAACACAATGAACAAAGAACGTGTGAGCCTGTCTAAGAGTCAAGTGCTCAGCGACAGAGCTCATGGAACAATAGGGGCAGGACCTTCAGTAGGACTGAAGATGCACATGTGGAGGTGGTTTCCTCATTTTACAGATGCACAGCAAACACTGGGATAATGCCATGCACTTCAAGCTGTTTGCTGTAACGCTTGTCCTCTGCTTAGATACCTCTGGATGACTGTTCCGCTCTAATTCCTGCTAGGTAACACTGCTTTCCTCCTGTGGATCAGCGAGCATACAGCATCGCTCCCAGGGAGTATCTATCCACAGNGGCTTAGCACACTAGACGTCCTCTAGCAACACTTACTACATTGGGAGCCTTTTCTAAAAGCTCTGAAACTGATACTGCTGAATGGCAAGGCCACTGTAAGAGAAACACAGGTGTGACAGCTCATGTACTAACAGCACTTGGATAGTTTAACATGCAGTAGACTTGCCCATCTTTTGGGGATTTTTTTAATCAGGCAAAGTTGCAGAATATGTGACTTAAAATCCCTCTTGCATCCAAACAGCTGTGGGCAGGATGGACAGACTGAGCTCTGTGGCTGAATGGCTGATGAGCTGAGAGAGTACAGAAAAGAGAAGTTAATCTGAAGAGTCACTCTATGGGTCAGCTACATTCCGGTTGTGATCTATCATACAGAGGAACAGATCCAAAGACAAAACAAGAGGAGACAGAGCTCCAGCATGAAGCCCAAAAGAACCCTTGAATATTTCCAGCAAGGAGGACTCCACTAGCTCTCTGGGCAGCCTGTTCCAGTGTTCAGTCACCCGCACGTTAAAGAAGTTCTTCCTCGTGTGCATCAGTTTCTGCCCATTGCCTCTTGTCCTGTTGTTTGGCACCACTGAGAAGAGCCTGGATCTCTGGGCACCCCCCACTTCAGGTACTTACAGACATAGATGAAGACCCCTTTCAGTCATCTCTTCTTGAGGCTGAACAGACCAAACTCCTCAGTCTCTCCTCACAAGAGAGATGCTCCAAACCCTTCATAATCTTTGTAGCCCTCCACTGGACTCACTCCAGCAGCTCCATGTCTCTCTTGTACTTTGGAGCCCAGAATGGGACACAGTACTCCAGATGTGTCCTCACCAGGGCTGAGTAGAGTAATAGGATCACGTCCCTTGACCTGTTGGCAGTGCTGTTCCTTTGTATAATAAAAAGACACCTACCTGGTAACACGCACTTCCCAGAGCAGTCAATTATCCTTTCAAAGGTTGCTTCTGAAAACTGATTGCGGATAACATCTGCATGGCCCACAGCTTTGATACAACCATCCCTGCAAAACACAATGAACAAAGAACGTGTGAGCCTGTCTAAGAGTCAAGTGCTCAGCGACAGAGCTCATGGAACAATAGGGGCAGGACCTTCAGTAGGACTGAAGATGCACATGTGGAGGTGGTTTCCTCATTTTACAGATGCACAGCAAACACTGGGATAATGCCATGCACTTCAAGCTGTTTGCTGTAACGCTTGTCCTCTGCTTAGATACCTCTGGATGACTGTTCCGCTCTAATTCCTGCTAGGTAACACTGCTTTCCTCCTGTGGATCAGCGAGCATACAGCATCGCTCCCAGGGAGTATCTATCCACAGAGCACTCGTCCCCTCACTGAAATCAAACTGCCATCGCCTGGACCCCGATCATGCCCCAAGCCCTGGGAAGCTACAGGGGTCAGATTCTTTAGGACTGTTCTCCGAGTGGAGTTAGAGGATGGTACCGGGAACCCCGGACTTCGCTTGGCGGGGGGACGGCTTCCACCCTCGCACGGAGCTCCCTCCCCCGAGCCCAGCGGGCCGAAGCAAAGCCCCGTCCCGCCCCTCCGGCCCGCACTCACAGCCCCACCACCAGGCTGGCGGCCCGCAGCACGCCCAGGTTGGCAGCACCGTCCCGCCGCAGGTACGGCTCTCNGCACCCACTGCCGGGGCCCCTCGGCTCAAAGTCCCCCGGGGCGGTGCCGCCCAGCGCCCCTCCCGCCCCCAGTCCTGCCCCTCGTCTCCCGGCACCAGCCCGACCCCGCTCCGGACCGGCCTTGGCCTTGCCCGGTTCGGTCTGCTCTGACTTTGCTGCAGCCTGCTGATGGCATGCTGTACTGCATTCGGTCCGGGATAACGTGACAACATCCGTGCATCGCGCTGGTTCGTGACCAGCTCCGAAATACGAGGTTTTCTAGTTGGGGCTTCCCAGAGCTCTCAGTCCTCACAGCACCACCTGGAGATTTCCCTTTGCCAAGAAAACAGGAGCCTCTGGTTTGGGAGTGTTTGTTTGCCCACGTGCCCCCTCCCCGGCGTTCCTCACCTCTCCAGCATCCCTCACGTTGCCTGCGCCAAACACCTTGCCCGCATGGCAGCAACAGCCCCCGAGGGACCATAACACTTCCCACAGCGCCGGATATTCAGGCAGACATTCATTTATCCGGGCAGATATTAGTTTATACTAGTCCAAAACCGAAACGTTTGTGCGATTCTGCTGCCCCCTACAGAAGGAGGGATGGGAGAATCAGGGAGCAAATACTTGCTTCCCACGCGGATTTTTTGGTTCTCTCTTCACATATTCATAGCGTCTACAGGACTCCGGTATTTCCCAGCTAGAAGATGGAGTGTCTTTCTAAACAAGTGGTCCCTCAAACACTTTTCCCAGGGTGGCAATCTTCTTTAGACACATTCTTTTCTTTTAGAAAGGGAATCTATTTAAAATGCTGGTAACACATCTATGTGCATATACATATTCCTGTTCAGCAGAAACAGTTGGATATGTTGGCTCTTTGAATGAGCCTTTCTGGTGAAGTCTTGTTTGCAAATGGGGCAAGATTTTAATCTAAAGCTCAGTATTTTGTATTTAATATCAAACCTGAAAAGTGAGTAAAACTACTGTAAAGTTGGGTGTTACCTTGTGATGCTTCTCCATTGGTGTAATGCTGTACCATGACACAACCCTTTTCTTCCTCCTAAACTCTCATTTAGGCATGCAGAAGATTGACAGGAGAGCTGGTAGAGGGTGTTGTACCACTTCCAGGAGTTCCTGTTGCTGACTTTGGCCCTTTCCAGCAGTATCATAATATGCTTGAAAGCAGAAATCAAAGAGGAACCTGGCAACACCATCATAACAAGCACAGGAGGACATCCGATTGTGGTGGATGCTTAAACAGTGGTGGTGGGGTGAGAGCTGTTGTATCAGGAATGAAACACAGGATGTTGTGGTGAAGGGGGAAAAAAGGAAAGATCAACACACCTAGGAGCCTGTTGTGACACTTTTAAAGAAAAAAACATTTTTGTGCTCTAGGCTTCTTCAAGAATCAAGGTCACATCCAGATTTAAATCCTGAGAATTGGTGAGGATTTTATGCTTAGTAAGCTAGGAGTGTGTTTTGTTCTAAGACTTATATTCTGTTTGCAGAAAACTTACAGATGTGCTTGTGTATTTCTACATGCCCTGGTTCTTTTTAGGTGAAGAATTTTACCTGTAATAGATCAGTGTATGAAAAAAAGGTTAATCCACTGCAGTCAGGTTTCTGACATGCTGTGCCTGATCTATTTTTAAGAATTCTGCCCAGAAAGGTAAGTACAGGGATGGTTTCTAGGTTGCAGCCTTGGGAAATTCTACAGTTTGATTCAAAACGTACAGATTCTAAAATACTCGGCTGTATTTTTGAAATGTTGGCAGAATTCACTGGATGTTGTTCTAAATGAAATCAGCCAAATTTATCAATAAGGAATTTATTGTAAATTTGCAAAATCAAAGTTCAAGACAACCACAAGCAAAATCAGTGTCGAGCCCGGGATCGGCACTGGGTGAACCCCGGAATCAGCCTCTGTCTCACTGACTCCCCCACAAGTTCATGAACTGGTCCTCGAGGAGCCGGTTTTTATACAGTTTTTGACTGGGAGTTGCACAGCCTTAGTCCTTTGTGTCTTTTGTGTTTGTTACATATTCATATCTCTGCTACCAGTCCATCAATCAGTTTTCGGAGAAGGGAAGGGCGTTTGAGTGGATTTTAGGGAACTGGACATTGAGATGCATGGTCCTGATGAGCGAGATCAGATCTGTATCAGGTGATAATCGTCAGGTCTGGGTCGTTGGCAGACGACTCCTGCTGGAGTGGACCCATCTCCTCCCAGTGCCACCCTCTGTTCTCTTGCAAATTACTTCTCTTCCTAGGATCCAGGCGGAAGTTTTTGCAATCCCAAGCAGTTTGTATTCCTTGTATATAAAATGCTTTGTACCGTATTTTTTATACAATAAAAACACAAATTATACTGACACATATATCACAATTTTTATATATGAAATCAGCCAAATAAAAATTAATAAGGAATTTATTAATAATCAATACAATCAAAAATTTGGAATCACCACAACCAGTATGGTTGCCTGGGAGTCAGAACTGGGTGAACCTGAGATCAGCCTTGCTTGCACTGATCCCCCCAAATTCATGATTTGCTGTTTGATATATATACAAAGTGTATCATTTGTATTTTATTGTACTATCCTTCCAAACTGCAATGTATGTATATTATGATTCTGAGTAAAATCAAACCTGGCTCCCTCGGAGAGCTAAAAAACACACCACCAAGGATTGCCTCAGAGGGGAATCGACCTAGAGGAGGAGAATACTCATCTTGATAACAGCCTAAACAAGACAAAGCCCAGGAAAGCAGCAACACACCTGAAACCTCATTGAAAAACCTGATTCTGATCAGCTCCCCTATACCTGTGGCAGGAGATGTGAATAGAAGGTGCCCAGCAACCCTATTTACATTCAATCCTGTCTCTGGGAACACATCTGCATTTCTACAGCAAAGTCGATCAGGACATCCACAGCTGTCCCGAGATGTCATCATGGGACCAGCAACAGGAGGAAGATATCATCAAAACTTTAATGATCCACTCCTGTACAACCATGAGATGCATCGCCCCTATTATCCAATATACAGGAAATCCATTCAAGAACTCCAGATGGACAGTGAATATGAACAGAATACAAACTTTTCAGCAATAATCTGGGAGTTCCTCAGCCTCCAGGCTGAAAAACTGTATAAAAACCAGCAGCCTGGACAAGCAAATTGTGAACTTGTGGACGATCAGTGCAGGCGAGGCTGATCCCGGGTTCACCCAGGCCGACTCCCGAGCTTGAACCTGTATTGGTGGTGGCAGATTTAAATTTGATTGTATTGGAATTCTAATAAATTCTTTATTAAATTTTATTTGGCTGATTTAATATATAACACTGTTCCAGCAGCCGACTTTTATACAGTTTTAAAACCCCACGGCTAAGAAACTCCCCAGTTCTTTGTTAGAGTCCGAACTTAGTTGATATTCATCATCGGTTGCTGGCTACTGAATAAGGTCTCTGAGTAGTGAAGAATAGGTTTTCGGAGGAAATATTCATGTTTGGGCAAATAAGACGATCATCCATGTTGGCAATATTCATGTTCTGCTGCCGGTCTCCTGATGACATTTTCCTGATGACATTTTCGGGCAGCCAGGATGTCCTGATCAGTCCTGATGTAGAAATGCTGATTTACTCACAGAGGAGCAGGGAGTGTGTGAATAGATTTACTGGAAGCAGTCTATTCACATTCACTGTAGTCCAGTGTAGAGGCACAGATCTATATCTGATCTCAATGGCTGAGTCCTCCCGGGCGTGGTGCAGCTTTCCTGATCTTTGTTTCTTTACTGTTGTTATGAAGATCTGTGCCCTCCCTTCTCTGGTGACACCCTCTCTGTTGTAATCAGGCAGCTGGGTTTTGCTTTTTTGGGAGAACAAACTGCTTTTCTGCTTTGGTTTTATTAATTAGAAATCATGGTTTATACATGGTATCACAAGTACAGTACAATGAAACACAAATTATACATTTCATGCATAACAACAATGTAAACAGAGTAGGGTGCTAAAGAAACCCTTCCTAAATTTCTTAAATTTAGAGCTTTTAATTCACCTTAAAGTTCCAGTGAATGTTCTCTTTGAAAATAATTTTTAAATGTGACATTTCCAATGAGAGAAAAAATCCCAGGAGAAATAGAGATTAAAAAGTTTAGTATCAGGTTATTGATTTAAGGGACTTAATCTCTTCTTGCTAGTGCTTTACATGAGAATATGATGCTTATTCCTGAAGGACCCCTTTTCAAAGGGCTACATCAGAAAGTCTGTTCTTTTAAACAACTTGTAATTAAAAACAAAAGGCCCAAAGTTAGAGATAAGCCTCAGATGAAATATGGGCTAAATTTTCCTTAAATCTGTAGATTAGTTTTTTTCATCTGCTAAACAGACCTTTCCAATAATACACATGGCATGATGAAATGTCCTGAAAAGGGACACTATGCATGCCTTAACACAAGTTAATTACTAGGGAAATTTACTCAATGCTATTTCCCTGTTTACAAAAGCACCAAAAGTCAGTAAAGCCTCAGAATCAAACACAGAAAATGCTTTACTTGGATGAAAGTGACTTGCAAATGTGGAATAGATCCAAACTAAATTGTAAATCTGTTACATACCTTTGACCTCCCTCATGTTGGATTGAGTTTAATGTCACATTTACAAAAACTTTTTGCACAGTTTTGCAAAAGTGAAAGTGAATTCTGAATTTTATTTTTTCTGTGTAGAAGAACCTTGCATCTCTCAAACCATGGAAACACTGCATTTGCTCAGATAAGCTTTCTGAATCTTCTGTTTCTGAAGATCTGTCTCTGGCAAATTCCAAATTCACTCTGGGGAGGGAGAGACATTTTGGGGGAACACCACAATTTGCCTCAGGGGACACAATTTGGTTCTCCCTGAGTACAGTGCAACCTTGCCAACCTATGTGCCTCGGTTTCCTTTTCACATAAGCTGCAGCTAAGGAAAAGGAGATCTTTTGTGCACCTGTGTCCTGTCAGGAGCGGGATGTGGGCATCTGGTACAATTCCAGCATCTGGGTTTATGCCCAAAGCTTTTCCTTCTTTGCAGGCTGTGAGCTGCACTATACAGAACTGGAGTTTGCAGCATTTTTTTCTCTTAGCAGTGATAAGGATTTAGGGTCTTCTCAGGCAGGTTGTGTACTCTATTTTGCATACTCCTAGGAATGGGAAGGTTTCCAATTGAAAAATAAACAGCAACCAACCTAAGAGAAACACACAAAAGCTTGAAATGACATATGCTATATATCATGCCTCACTATTTCTAGGCTGGTTTTGACCACCTTTTCACTGTATTTAATAAGTGGTTTTACAGGGCATAAGCTTTTCCTGAGAGTGTCCTGCTACTTTGTCTCCATTTTCTTTTATTCTATAAACAATTGGAACAATTTCATCACATGAAAGCAATTTTTCTTTTTAGTTACTTTATGTACCTTGTATTTAATGTGTAAAATCACAAGCCCTTTTATTTGTGTCTTTAATACACATGTAAGTAAATTTTTGCAGTTCTTTCACCTTTTGGACTTGCTCCAGAGATGAAAAAAATCTGTATTCATGGGGCTTACTCCATATGAACTAAGAACCAGCTGCAATTACTTTGAATATATTCATAGTACCTTATATTCACCTTCACTGCAATTCTTTCAACATCATTTAGGACCAGGATCTAAGTTAAACACCTTTTAAGCTGTTGTCTGACTTTCTTCCATTGAAATGAATGGAACACTTGATAGTAGCAAAGAGAAACACATGCCTCTATTTTTGCAGCATAACTAAACCAAGATCAGTTATCAAGTTATGCACCAAGGTATTAAAGTGTTTGATGTCTGGTGCTGTGCAAAAGTAAAATGGTCTGAGTTTGAATGTAACTGTAATGGTCTAGGGAATGTAACTTTCAAAAAAAAACTAGGTCTAACAAAACATCTCAAAAGAGTGTGAAGCTATGTGAAAGGATCACACTTTTGTTGAGGATAAAAACTCAAGACTCTATAAAGCAGCTTATTTGTCTGAAAGAGGGAGATAGACTACGTGAGAAAAAAATCTTTTGTTTTCTGAGTTCTTGCTTTTGCTTTTCCAAAATATAAGTCCCCTTGACTTTCCTATTATTCATCTTACCATAGATTTTCAGGTTTTTTGTTTGTTTGTTTTGTTTTGTTTTTTTCTTTTTTGTTTTTTTGGTTTTTTTTTTTTTGGGGGGGGGAGTGTGTTTAAATTTCCTCTAGACAGTGACCTCATCTAGATATTCAGCAGCTCTGTCTGCACTTTGATTAATTTCTCAACATCCCCCTTCAAAAACAGATCTGACTGCTTTCCTGCTGATGGGTTCAGGCTGTCTGTCCTGGAATATTAACAGCCCATTTTTAAGTTAGGAAGCATCCATAACATTAAGGATGTTATGCACAAAATGCTCCCTTGCTGCTTCTGTGCTTTGGCTTATTTTCTTTTAAAAAAGGTTTCTACTAATTTTAAGCTGCTACATGACTTTCCTTGTGTGAAGATTTTTCCAAGCACAAAAATCAGCATTTCACCAACCACCACGGGTGTTCTACATTGACGAATTCTCACCCTGTAGAAAGAGAGTCAGAGGAAGTGCCATGAATTATAGGAGGTAGCTCTCTCTGCAAGGCAAAACCACTTTCTTTACTTTAGGGAGGTATTTCTCTGTAGGATCTGTCCTGACTGGTGTCCTTCCCCCAGTTCACATAACCAGTGTTCTATCCTAATGCATTCCCGAGCACCCAGCACTGCCCGCTCCAGTTGTCTCTGGAAGGAGGTATGATCCCAGCCAGCAGGGCTGGCCATCTGCACTCCACATGTACTTACTGCAGCCACAGCCTGCACAGCTTTTAGACAAGCATCTCTTCAAAACACGCTGAGGAGGACCACAGTATCCTTTCCATTCTTCAGCAGACTCACCAAGCACACTCCCATTCTGCAGTCCTTTGTCTCAACTCTGTTAATGCCACTGAAATCTGTGGATCTTCACAGCTGCCAGGAGGTTTTTGTCTGTGTGTCTGTTGGTTACTAAGTTGATACGAATTTATCCTTTAATGACCACACAGTCACACTTCAAGCTTCCTGACTTAAAGCAGGAGAATATTTATGAGAGAAACTGGGGTATAACACATCTCCATACCTCACCTGCAGTGTAATCTTCCCAGCTAATTTCAAAGGTTTCTTAAACATGTTTAAAGATGAAATGTATTTAAACAGTCACTACATACATACTGTAAAATAAACAGACTGCCAAGTCTTCCTGTTGTTCCACAAGCATTAATTTTTCAGACACCAATAAAATATTAGAGACTTTTTAAAGGGTTCATTTTCCCAGCACTAACACAATGGAAAAAAGTAAACACTTTACTACAAAAGTAAGAAAAGCAAAACAAAAGTTTATTTCCAGAAATACAAAACACCTATTCTCTCATTTCTCCATCTTCTTCCTCTTCTTCCACACCTCTGATGTACAAAACATTATTGCACCTGTAAAGAGAACCAAGAGTTCCCATAGCTATAAACGTTGTCATTTTCCCTACATAAAAAATGCTTTAAACATTTTTCTGCTTGAATGGAGCCTGGCAACAGCCAAATTCCACAGAACAAAATGCTGTTGACCTTGTACACCTTTTCCACACAGTACATTGAATTGTGCAGCTTCATAAATGTAATAACTGTTTGACAGTGCTGTACAAGAAAATTTTTACTTTTGGGTGAACAGTTACGGTCAGGGTTAACTTCCAAGCATGCAAAATGTTTCCAGTTGCAATGCACTAGTTTACAATGCCAAAGGATTCCCAGATAGACAATAAAGTGGAAAACAAGTGTTTAGTCACCACAAAGGGGATAATAAATACTTTAAAAAATATATTCAAAAATTGGTTTTTTTCCTCCCCTCAGAAGGGATTTTGATATAAAAGACACATTCATAGCCTTCCTGTAAGAGCTACACTTGGCACCTTAATTGGGCAAGAAACACAGCACTCACAAGTTTAAGATTTAATGCAAGTGGTGAGGCGATTTAGAGCCTTCCTCCATCATAAATAAATACCTCAATTACCTTATCAAAACTTCACCCAGGTGTCCAGACAACGCACCGTCTATGTACTCCTCTGTGTTTGCAAGCTTGAAAGGAAAATGAGAAAAAAATCAGAACAACAGCAATAAAAGCGGCTTCACAAAGCAAATGACGGTTCTGCCCCCAGCCCAGGGCTCGGCTACAGCGAGCGGGGGTGGCCGAGCGGCCCCGCTCCCACCGTGTGCCGCATCCCCGCCGAGGCACCGCCCGCCATCCCAGCACGCAGGGATGGACGGGAGAGGTCCTTCTGCATCACCGCATTCCCACCCCCTGTCATGGGCAGGGATACCTTCCACTTCTGACCAGGTTGCTCAGAGCCCCGTTCAGCCTGGCCTTAAACACGCGCAGGGATGAGGCATCCACAACTTTCATCCACACCGCCGGCACCGTCCCCGCGCCGCCCGGTCCCTCACCTGCATGTTCATGTAGCCGTCCACGGAGACGAGGTAGCCCTTGTACTCCATCCCCCACTTCAGCTTCACCATCACCGGCTTCCCCGTCAGCCCGTTCAGGAACGGCTTAGGGTTGAGGNGCTCCGCCTCGCCCGGCCGCCTCGGGCCGGTAACGGAGCGGCTCCCTCCCCCCCGACCCGGCTCCCGGAACTCTCAGCTCCCGGCTCCCGC
>WEIU01014550.1:55985-93043 GCA_013389925.1 Aegithalos caudatus
GTGGCCGTGGCACCGGGCGGGAGGGCTCTGACAGCCTCTCCTGGGGGTGCCGGCCAGCCCCGCGGTGGCGGTGTCCATCCGTCTGCGAGAATAAATCCCCGGACCGGCACCTTTTTTGTGATTCCACACTCAAGAATAGAAAATCTCAGAGTTTATAGGACACATTAAGTGCGAATTCCCTGACAGTGTCTTTTGACTCCCAAGCAAAGGTGTTCTTCGGTGCAGAGAGTCGTGAAACGTCAGTCCTGCACTAGCTATGATTTATGTCTTAACCTTTGACAGGCAAATATGTTGAACCGACTTCTGTACCGTTTAGCATTTTGTCACATTCTCACTAATGTCTTCTGCTACTCTATCTGTAAATTTGTCAAGTGCCACAATGTATACTTCTGTTCCAGCATATTCCCTTGATCTTCAGTATATTGTGTGCTGAATGTGGAAAATACACGTTCAGGAAAATTAATCTTTCAGAAACAGAACTATTATGGGGTTTGTGCACTTAACCTTCCAGAGGTGAGTCTAGTGACCTAGTATCAAAAGCAAAACGGCTATCGGCTCCTGAAATCTGTGTGTTTAAAGCTGTTGGTGGAACAAGCCACCTTGAATGAACGTGTAGGAGTGAAACAGGTAGAATTGTAAATCCTGTTCACTAGCACATATCAAAAGTGCAGTTACAGAATCACAGAATTGTTGGGGTTGGAAGGGACCTCTGAAGATCATCCAGTCAACCCTCCTGCCAAGGCTCCCTCCTGGAGCAGGTGATACAGTAATGTGTCCAGGTGGGCTTGGAATATCTCCAGAAACGGAGACTCCACGACCTCCCTGGGCAGCGTGTTCCAGTGCTCTGCCACCTTCAACATGAAGAAGTTCTTCCTCATGTTGAAGCAAAGAAGGTATCTTCTTGTAAAGATATTTAGATGCACATTTCCATGACCATTAGAAATAAGAGTGATTTTCTTTTAGGGTGTAGTGGATGGGCAACAGAAACAACACCAAAATCATGCTAATTATCTTTCTGGTGGCAGGACTTACTGTGGGCCATCTGAAAGAGTAACTAACTTAAAAGATTTTTTGTAAGGTCTGTGTTTAAACTATGTAGGAAAAATAGGAACACAATGGAAAATGTTATATATATATATATAAATTTTCATGCCATTTGCTGTATAGAATTGCTGATTTCACATGATAACATGTATAATGTGGCAGAATACAATGAGCTTAGAGGAGTGTCCTGAAGAAAATCATATTATAAGAGCAATTTTTGCACTGTTCTGACAAGGATAACATGTATGTCTGTGAATAGCAGTATAACAAGTTTGGTATGTTATCTGTAAATAGCACTAGTTATTTTTACATATGAAACCAATTTTGACCATAATGTCTCCTACTCATGTTGGGAAAACTTTTTCTGTACCAAGAAATAGGAGCATTTATATTCCTCTTCTAATACACTCCGTTCCTTGGGTGAGTAAATATTCCAGACCTGTTGTTACAAAAACCAAGCATTTCCCAGCATCATGGATCTCAGCATAGAAATCAGAGTGAGAGTGCTTGACTTCTAGTTTCATAATTGGTCCATGAATTCACACCTCAGTAATCTCATCAGCTGCAGACTGGGTCTGCAGGAATTTTGTGTGGTGGTAGGGCAGGAAGAGGTACTGAAAGTACAGAATATGTGACTACATCTGATGTAGTTAACGGAGTAAGTCAGTTAATCAGGAAATAGCTGTTGTTTTTCTTTCCCCCTTATGAAGAATTTACTGTTTACCTTGTTGACTGAATCATTCTGACTCAGAGACAGTCTTCTTTCACTGATCTTTGGACCTTCAGCACAGGGTTGAAGTTCATCTTTTGTCCTCTTTGTATTTCCCATGAAATAGGGGAAGTAATAATTTGCATTCTTTTCTGCCTTTGGGTCAGGGTATTTAGCCTGTTGCTCAACACAAAATGAACAGGAAACAGTTGTTGTAATAGATTAATCCAAACCTTAGCTTCTGGGTCGATGGATAGGATTTTCTCTTACAGCTCGGGGTGGGAATTTAACACAAATGCCTACACTGTTCCTAAGGAAATGCATTAAGCAGCTGGACATTCAAGGGCAGCAGCATTTCTGATGGGCAGACTGGTTAGATGGCATTGTCTGTGTAAGTGCAAATGCTCACTGACATCACTGGTGCACTGTGTTGCCATAAAATCAGTCTGAGAGGGGCTCTGTACCATCACATTGCTGAGAGAAACCTCAGTGGCCCAGAACTCCTTCCTGGTTCAGACGAGTTTGCTGGGACAGGAACTCCCTGCCATAACCTGTTTCTGCCTGCCATAAACACATTATTAAGGTTTATGACATTATTCGGCGTTCAGAACTACCCCATGTTCCCACTTCTCAGCTGTGCATTTAGTGACCATCCCATGCCTTTTCCTAGTGATATGCCAGTGTCTGTGGGGGTTTCCTCCACTGCATTCTTATTCTACATCCAGCAAACTACTTCTGATACCACACAGTCATGTCCATCAGAGCATCAGCTTTGCCATCACACTGGACACACCATGTCATGGGCACCAGTTGCAGTCTTAAAGCAGCCATGAAAGCACAGCCCTGAATTACAAGTGGGCAGAGCTGAGTTAACAAACTGGAAGCTCCATCAGGAGACAGCACCTTCAAAGGACAGGTTTACATCAGAAAGGATCCAGAGTAGCAGCACAGTTAGCCCTGCTGTATGGCAGATGAACTTCTGCTTCTGTTGTGTTCATAATTGACAAAGCCCCGTAAGAAGCTGTTGCTCTCTCCCTGTCCCAGGTAAAGACATACCGCTCTCTTTCCTCCCCCTAGCCAGATTCCCAGGCCAAGTCTGGTCCTTGAAACTATTAGGTGATATAATACCTCAGTCTAAGGTTGATGCTTGTTAAGTAGGCTTGTGCAAATCAGTAGCTGATCCTGACAAGCTCTCTGTTCTAACTCCTTGGGGATGCACTGGTTATGACTCTACTGGACCTAGAAGGATTTTGAAGGTCCATGCACCCTTGGGGAGTTTTGCTGTTGTAGCAGTGCTGTTAAAACATGAAGAGGACCTAGAACTCAGGCCAAGTTTTGACATGAAGAACATCTATTTTTTCCTTCAGGAATAGGCATAATGGAAGATTTTTCAACAGATACCACACTGGAATGGAAAATTAGATCTTGCCCATAATTTGTTGGTAGAGAGTATCTTGTCTAGAAATCTTTTTCAATAAGTAACACAAAATTTTTTCAACATGCTGAAAATCTGTATAATTTACCAGTTCTTGGTGACTTGGGAACTGCTGTAGCAGTATTGTGTGGACTGTCAACCCTCACATGAGTTATTGTCCTGACTTTATGGGGCTTTGCCAGGGTAAAACAGTTTTGCTTCAAGCACTATTTTTTCAGAAATGTATACCAGTCAAACACCTTTCCTGTCTGCTGATTGTCATTTAAATAAAGCCATCTTTGATCAAATCTCCATGTGAGGCAGTAACCATCCACCAGACTTTCACCACAGATTGTGACCGGGAGTCAGGAGGTAGTGACATCAGACTTAAGAACAGGGGGATGTAATTTCTCTCTGAGATTCTCATCAACCAAAACAAAGCCACACTGTGCTACAGGGGTGGATATATAGGATGCAAGTACTAGGAGGCACAAAACTGGTTAGCCTGTTTCAGGCTTCATCCAAGAAACATGCCTTTTTCCACATGCTGGCAGTCTCATCCCAGTGTAAGACTGTAGCCCAGAACAGATGCTTTGTCTTGCTGAACCACAGTTGGAAACAGCCAAAGGGAAGGACACAGAGCAACCACAAAAACCAGGAGACTTTCCATTGGCCCTCCATGCGTGGCAGTGGCTAGCAACAGTAATGGGAGGGAATACAAACAAAATGCAAAAGTCTGTTTGGGATGGCATTTCCCAGTAAACAGGAGACCATGCTGTGAACAACTCCCAGGGCAGGAGGCAGAAGTGAACCTGGGAAGATAGAAATTAAGGGTTTCTTCTTGTGTAGAGGATTTATGTGCAGTTTCAGATCAGTAAAATGTCTTTTTTCTGCAGTGATATCGGTATAAAATGAGTCTGAGGGTGGAGGTGGGGGGCAGGTATGTGCTAACAAAAGTCCAGATCTTTTGTCTGCACCATCAAAGATCTGCCAGAGTGGCTTTTCTGTGAACCTGTCACAAGGCTGGGCTGTGCCAATGAGAAGGAGGATGGGATGGGTATTGTATAGAAATTATGGGCACATTAAAGCTTTCTTTTATCCATACTGAAAACCTTTATTTTTCTGTGCAAATAGTGTTCATGTAAATTATGCAGCTACACTAAAGAGAGGCCCTTTAAGAATGTGTCTCTGAAAACACAGTCTCCTTTGCCAAGAAATAATGGGACTTCCTTAATTATCAGCTGTTATCTTCTGGGTTTAGCAAACTTCTGTTGCTTTATGTGTGGTTGATTCTTTTATGCTTTTACATTAATGAATTGGAATCAAAATTATGTACTGAGGAAGACAAAGTGATCTGTACAAATAATAAAATGGTGTGTGTTAAAAAGAAGGAGATCAAGTATTGTGCAGAAGGAATTTGGAAACTGTGCTTTCACACAAACATCTTAATAGATATTAATAACTGGCTCCAAATCCCAGAAGTTATTTAAGGGTTGATGTTTTGAGAAATCTGTCTGATCAGAGCTCAGAAAGTCTGGCTGGTGTTGGAGGCTCCCTGTGTAAGGTGGCAAGCTCTCTAACACAGGACCTCATCTGCTGCCATTTTTAACAATGAATCTTGTGGGGAGGGAGGAGAGAAAGGAGTTCTTAGGCAATAGGCACGTAAGTCAACAGAGTGTTGCTGGTCAAGAGAGACTAGGTATTGTACAGATTCCCTCATTGTTTCAGAGAGAGAAGGAAACTAGCTGGATAGGAGAAAGTCAGAGACATAAATGATGCGGGGTAAAAGAAACAGCTAAATCTAGGATTCCTGAATTTCTTAGAAAACTTTGTCTGAGCCCAAGCAATATTCTGGAAAGATGAGGCAGAGAAATAACATCCCAGGTCCCAAAAAAATCTGAGTCATCAAGGTTGACTGGCAGCTGCAGGGACAAATATGTCCGGACCTCCACCCATTACAAAGGGAGGCTTTAATGTGCTGTGCTTCTATAATTTGGCCAGATACATCTACTTTTGTGATAGCCAGAGGGAAGAGTGATTTGGGGTTGGAGCCTCTGCAAAGTCTACTAGGTTATTTGCACCCCTCCCAGGAAAGCCAGCGTTGGTCCTCAGGCAGCTGGGCCAAAGAGTCTCATTTCCAGGAAGGATCTGCAGATAGAAAAAATCCCAAGCCTCCTGTGCTCTGGAAATGGGCCAGAGGTGATGTCTGCAATTTGTGTTTGCCTTGAACCTGAGCCCAAGGCCCACATCCCATCTTGGAGGCAGCAGTCACTGCTCTGCATCTGAGACCAGTGGCTTCCAGTGGCTTCCAGTGCCTCTCTGCTAAACTGGTGTTCCTTTGTTAGGGCCTCTCCGGGTGAGGGACTGCTAAGGGTCCACTATAAAGGCAAATGTATATGTACAACCTTCCTTGTGGAGCAGAGTGGAGGAGAAGCTTTCATGAAGCCAGTTTGTGGTCAGCTACCAGAACCTTGGAGTATCTACTTGCCTGTCTGAAACAAGCAGGAGTCGGAGCTTGTGTAGGTGGAGAGACTTTTCTCAAACCCTGCAAACCCCAGAGGCTTAGCCTGCCCAAGATAGGAAGGACTATAGGAACCAGGGATTAACTGTGGGGATGGTCAGTTAATTAGGACCAAATGGCTAAGGCAGACAGCACAGAAGACTGCAGTATGCTCATAACTCAAAATCCCACGGTTTAACACACATCAGCTGTTACAAATCCAGGAGGGAGATCATGGCTATAGCTGTTTACACTGGTCATATGCCAACTGTCCCCAAATTACCAGTGCTCTGACTTTCATACTTCTTAGGGCAGTGCCCAGCTGTATGTGCTGGGTGCAGGATGGAATCACAGAAATGCCTTTTTTGAGAACTCTCTAAGAGCTCAGTAAGCCGGAGTTTTGGCCGGTGAAGTTTCCACTGCAGTCTCCATTATGTCAATGACAGCTCACAGAGACCAGCTCTATCTCTGGTTCATTTTTAGTCAGGAGTCCATTGATGTGCTGCTGTTCCTTGACACAAACTGCTTCCTGTAAAGCTGTAAGTTGTCATTTAGTTTGGCATTTCTGGTTTTGTTTTGCTAAGTATTCTGTTAGGTCAATTATACAACTGTTAGGTTTTTTCCAAAGTTCACAGAGTATGAGAGCTGGCTTCTATTTACCCAGCAGGTGTTTCTGAGGAGGCAGCTGTTGTGCCCTGGGCTTCCCTGGTTGGGTCAAGAGCCTGGGGAGATGCTGTGAGCAGTTTCAGTGCTTCTGACAGTGCACTGACAATTCCTGATGCTCCTTGCATGCCCCAGGTGACCTGGCCTTACTGTCACACTGCTCCCTTTGGGTCCTTTTCTGTTCTTTGAATCTTTTACAGCAGCCACTGCTGCTGTCTGCACTTGGCATGAGTGGCCTCAGCAGCATAGCATGGTCCCTTAGAGGCATTCACATCCATTTGGTGCCTTGCTTCTCCAGAGCACTGTCTTCTCTGTGGCAGTTTGTAATGCAGGTAATGGGAAGGCCCAGGTGGTGAAGAGGTAGGGTGCATGACCACCATGACCACTCTTCTCCCCAGGAATGCAGTGACAATTGCACTGATAGGTACTGACCAGGCCAGCAAAGGGAAGATCGTGCCCTGCATTGCATTGTTTACTGCAATGTGGGATAAGGACACTTAGCTAGTTTGGGTAATAAAAACAATTGGAAAAAGCCTCCTTCTCTGCCAACAGACATATTGTGGTGTCTGGGCTGGCTGTCTCCAACCACTGTGTGCAAACCTGGATGATGTGGAGAATTAGGGTATGTTCAAGGGTTAGACCACGGCGACATTTGGCAAACACAGCAAAAGGTGTACCCTTAACAAAGATCATTTGATGCAGCACTCAAGTCTTTGCTCCAAATTTTTTTCCAGAAGAAACTTTTGTTCCATTGACCTTTTTTTTCTTGAAGTAGAGAGAAAGGAACCTATGTTTTTCCCAAGCACCATTCTTGGAAATGACCTTCTGAAAATTTCTTGAAACATATCAGCTTTGAGCAGATATTTCCTGCTTCCAGGAAAGCTTTTCTAGAGACCTGCCTCCTGTAAATGTTTATACAAACAATTAAAGATTGCCAAAGGTATAAGCAACAAAGATAGAGGAGCTTAGGATGGAAAACACTGAAACCTCAATAATAGCATGCCAACTGCACTTAATAAACAGATGCATTTGACATGGATTTTGTATAATAAATGCTAGCTTAGACGTTAAACTTTTGTGCCCATTATTCTGCTGCACAGCAAGCAAAAATGTAGCATAGCCTTATACAATGTTGAGTATTTTCTGGCAAATGCTGTATTTTTAAAATGCTTCTTAGGGTTGTTTGATTGGTAGTAGGTTACAATGGACTGATATTGATGTTCCTTTCCTATGATGTTTCCCATAAGGCAAGTGACTGCTTGTTTTGACAGACTGTAAAAGATTCGTAATTATAAGTGGAAAAGGGCTAGTTCATTCCTGTGACACTTTTACAATACTTCTGTGTATTAGACATAAAATACATCAGTTTGTGTGGTTTTGTGGGGTTTTACTTTAAATGTTCAGGAAGAAGTTCTTATCATGTTTTATCTCAGAGAAAGGAGATCTAGAGGTAATGATACAATTAAAGATTTATTTAAAAATGCAAAAAGTTCAGTGCTAAACAGTCTTGTTTAAGCTTGATTCACAATACTACTACGTTGAGACACTAATAATTTTCATGGAGCTATGACTTTACATTAAGTATTTGATAAGATAATTCTCAGTAGAGTGAAGTGGATGGCCATTCCCATGCTCCCCTGAACTGGTGTGTCTGAGACGAAGTGCAATTGTGGTGGTGGGTGACAGTGCTCCGGTCCCAGCATCCAGACATCAGCTCCCACTGGAAGACTCTGGCAGACACTTTACCCATCCATAAGATAAGAGTGTCTGGAAACCTGAATGCCATGATGCTTTGTCACCTCTTAATAACTATCTGAATTTAGGCCTGTGGAGGGCCTTTCCCACAGGCTATGTTGGCAAAAATCATTATTATAAAGCTCTTTTGGTGATGTTAGGAGGGTAGCATTTACCAGACGTAAGAACCTGTGTTTTGTGAGGTACCTTTGAGGCTATACATAAAGAAACCCCATTCCTCAAATTCATACTATTACGAATAGTACTATGTACTATTCCTACAATATGTTTTCTTTATGGGACACATAAGAATTTCGGGGAGTTCATTCTGAAAATTGGCATGAAATTGGATTTTTTTTCTCTTAGTAATCAACATCAGTAAGCTAAGTATAGATGGAAAATACTGCAGATCAGTGTTTCTGGTTCTGAGCAAACATGTGAATATATAATTGGATATACAAATGAAAAATACAGCTTTTTGATATTGCCAAGCTGACTCCAGCCTCAGATAATTCACTAAAAGGTGCAAGCTCAGCACACTGGTTGGAGCTCTAATGTCTTTAGCAAATGAGGGAAATTGAATACCCTTTGCCTACATAACCTTTGCCTTCACTGGGTTTGCCTTATTCACATTTAGAAGTACACATCATCCTCTGGTGTGTCTAAATAGCAGCAGGATGGAAGTAATGACTGCTTTCAAGGGCAGAATGCTCCTGAATTCCATGGGAACTGGATGCTAAATTATACCAGTCATACAGCACACATGACTCAGACCTGAGGTGCACATCTGAAGTGTTGCTGTAATGAAAAGCATAACTTTTTTTTTTTTTTTTAATAGCACAGGCAAAGCTATTTTATATGTATTTTTAAAATATGTTTTGCTTTCCATATTTTGTCTGGTAAATACTCATATATGTATATATGTACATATATGTGATAACAGAGAATGTATGCAGGCACTACCATGCATATTAAAATTTATTTATGTGCTGAACATTATATGTACATATACTCTATATTATTTACTAGCAACCACTTTTATTTCTGACATCAGAAAAATGTGGGATTTCACTGTGTCTAAGAGCACTGATTACATTCACAGTGGTGAACAGATTAACCATTTAGTTGCAGGTATCAAGGTTGTCACTCAAACTGGCAGCACCTCAGAATAGCTAAAGCTTATCAAAAATTGTCTGGATTGGAAATGACAGCCATACATGCATGAATGCGTCTCTATGGCTGGAAGATTGTTGAAGTGTGAAGTGAAGAAGTTCACTTCGGGTTTTTTTATCATAATTACTGTATTTCATGAAGGAACATTGACTTGCCACATGATAAATACAAGGGGAAACAGAAAGAAATTTCATTCTCATATCTTATTTCCTAAAGGTCACCACATTTGAACAAAGCATATTTATTTCATTCCTTATGCATTTATGTAGCCATTTACTGTACTCTGTATAAGTGAAGCAGAATAATTTTTTGCGAGACTAATTAAAAGTTGCATGGTAGAAAATGTTTTTGTGATCACACCACCGTAACGAAATTGAGCTGTCTTTACTGACGTGTGCTCCATTTACTGGGTTTTTTAAAACATATTTCCCACACTTCCAGCAGATCATTATTTTTTATAAGCAAAAACGTAGTAAAGGTTTTCTTCCTAAGTAAATTAATATCCTTAATGAACATATTTTAAAAAATAAAGTGGCAGTTTATCTCATTTTTTTAATATATATTGTGTGCCTTTATTCTGCTTCCCAGTTCTATAGCATCTTACAAAACTTCCATGTCAAATCAAGAACAACTAAATGACATCTGAGTCAACAGAATTGATGTGTAAAGTTTATTTGTCTCCAGCCTGGTGGTATTACACTCTCCTTCAGTCCCAGCATGAAGTACCAGCCAGGAAATTTTAACATGTTCTACATTTTGGATCCCAAGTGGAATAAGCCTTTAGTAAGTGGAAAAGGCCAGTAATTTAGTTACATGATTTCATCATATACTGTTAACGGAGTTGAAGTTTGCACTTAGGAAGTCTGGAAATTTTACCATGAAAAGTGGAGAAACCCAAGCTTTATATTTTTTATATATATATATATATATATGTGTGTGTGTGTGTGTGTGTGTGTNGTTAATTCTTCCCAAACACTGCCATAGGTGGGGGCAGGACCTAGTTCTGTGGCTGATGCTCTTGAGGAGAAAATGGTCCACTGAAGAAAGGGGAAGACCCAGTCTTAACTGGCACATTGTTCCAAAGTACCCATTTGGCTTCCTCACAGAATTTGGGAAGTTTTCCTCTTCAGGTGCTATATGCCAGATTAAACTGGAAGCATTAATACTATCTGTGTACACTCAAATACAACTGCTGTGTCTGAATGAGGCAGTGATAAAGTATTGATAATAGCAGAAGTTTGTGTCATGCTCAAAAAGACTAAAACATGTGACACCTTTGATGCACTTTATCATTATAGGCCTGGGGTCAGGGATCAGCCTTACTCCTCCTACCAATCCAGCAAGTGGCTTCAGCAAATTGTGAAACTCCTGTTTGCAAGACAGGGGCATTTTGTATTGTTCTGGCCCTTGAGGTTGTGATTGCACCCAGAAGGCTTGTGCATTATTGGGTCTCTGTGCTGTGGGGCAACTGGCAGTCGCAAAAGGGTGCCCCGCAGAGGAATCAAACCATGGGTAGGGGAAAGGAAGCATCGTTTAAAAGACTTGGGGAATGAAGGTGAGAAAAATAAGCCTTACTGGTCTATCTGCCATTAAGTAAGTGAAAAAGCCATTGCAAGGTTACATTAGTTTTTGTTGCAAATCTATGACTGCCTAAAGCAGAAACACATACATACATTCTTTTCCCCTCCCGGTGGCTGACCACATGAGCGAAGACGAAATGCCTCCCTTTCCAACTGTGTGCAAATGGCTCTGAGGTATGGATAGATATGGGATTGTCAACTCCAATTAGTTGAAGAAATGACCTACTGTACTTCTCTTCTATAGGTATTACAAAAGCCGTTCCGCCCATGAATTAGACATCGGTGAGAAGCTGAATTTAAGCCCACTATTGTATGGGAATGTCCACTCCGCTTTACCACACTAAAGACATTCAGGCAGGCAGAACACCCTCCGCTGACTCATTAGGGCATACATTAGAGGCAAACTCGCTGCGCTCGCCATGAACCCACAGTGCTCTCTTGAATGGTAGCCCTTGGTGGACGCTTGCAGGGCAGGCCGGTTCCCACAGCACCCCGCTGATCCCCTGTGAACAGATTCGCAGCTCCCCGCTGGCTGCAGAAATGGATTGCTTGCCCCATCCTCACCCGCCACTGACAGCCCTCATAGTAATAACTTGCCTGGGAGGCGAGGCACGGGGACGGGTTTCTAACAACTCATTAGCCTGAGATACGGTCGGTTCCTGCCAGGGACCGTCACCACCTCTGCAGAGGGAGCAGGACAATGCTGGGCAACACCAGTCAGGCCCTTTCGAGGCTATCCTTTCCCAAAAACATTACTTTCATCCTCAGAAAGGAGTGCCTGCAGGAGGTGACACCTTGGAGATCCCTGAGGAGGGAAAAAACAGAAAAATTGGAATGCCAGAAATGCTGAGGAGAAAAATTAGGCCAGCAGGGGGTCGTATGATACTACAGTGAAACTACAGCTGCTCAGAGGGATGGGAGGCAGCCCTGGGCTCAGGCATGCACACATCGGCTTGATTTGGAGGCAGCAGTTCAGCTCTGAGGTCCTGGTCTGATTTCTCAAGTGCTCTCTCTTCCTCCTTTGGCTCCGCCATGACATCTTGATCAAGGTATCAGCCTGGGAAAAGAAATCAAGAAAAGAACTAGGAATACTATTAAATATTGCTCTTAACTGTTCTCTGCAGTTTCTCTTTTAAAATCCAGGTGCACTGAGTTGTCCTGTGACTTTTGTTACTGTCAGGAACTACACATATGATCCTGTCTACTGCCCTGTGTCACTGGAGTGGTAGACAGGGAACCTCTGAATCTGGCAGAAATACTCTGGATGTAACTCTTCTGTGTGTGAAAATCAGCAACTAGAAGTTCCTCAGCCTTGTTTGGCAGGAGAGGTGTGGAGGGCTGTCCATGATCAGCTGCTTTTCTTCTGGCAGTCACAGAATGCCATTACCTTACCTCCAGCTTGGACACTGATACTTACAAAGAAGAGATCTTCCATCAAAGCCCCAAACAAGAGCAATGTTGAGTAGATTGTTGCTACAGGCAACAGATGCCCTTGCTTCTAATGAGACAAGAACAAGACTTGGGAAATCTTATTTCACCTTTGCTGCATATATCTTGTGTGATATCTGAGACAATTTTCTATGCAAACTGAAGCCCTGAACTGTATGTCCTCTAACTGATGTTTTCAGGTTTAATCATTTGACTGAAAAAGAGCAAAACCATTTATTAGTAAGGTCTTTGACTGGCTACATACTGGTAGACAATGAAAATCTGTGAGGCTTTTTGCAAATTTTAATGCAGAAACATCAAATGGTTTCATTAAGAGAGGCAATTTGCAGCACCACTGTAGAGCAATGCCACCTATCAAGACTGGAAAGAGTCACTCTAAAGCAAATGTCAGCAAGACCTAATTTGACAGGAAAAAAAGAAAAAACAACTCAGACCATAAATAAGTATATAAATAAAAAGAATCATCACAGTGTGCTGTTCCCATAGTTCAACTGCTTTAGAAATAAGAAAAAAGACTTTCTGAGCCATAGCTCTCTAAGTACTCAAGTGTTGTGGTCAGGAAAAGCCCACTGCTTTTGCTTAAGTATTGAGTATGTAAAATCACAAAGAAGCAAATTCTGTTTCAGAAGGGAGGAAATGGCCATGGTCTAAAACTGAGTTATTTTATTGCTTCTATCTTCTAAGCAGTTTGTCTTGCAGGCAGAACTTGAACTGTGGAGACGTGGAAAATTTCCAGGCACACTGGCGATGTTCCAGACCCACTAATAGCCCCCCTTAGTCATGAGAAGCAGCAACACATAGTAAGTAAATCATGCTGAGGACCAACAAAAGGTTTCTAACAGCTTTGTTAATGAGCTGGAGGTAAGAACATGTCATTGACATTAGCAGAAAATGTTAAATTTGGATCTGATGCCGGCAGAAAAATTGCTCAAAGACAAATGTGGAGATTAAAATGATCTGGGCAGAATTTGATAGTAAATCATTCAATTTCAGGAACTGTTACTGTTGAAAAGAAGGTCAAATATATTGCTCTGGGTTTCAGATGCAGTCTGAACTCTGTGGTCTATCTAGAGATCCAGAGGAGCTTACCTTTTGTGAAAATAGAGGCCCAGCAGATGCATGTGATGGTGATGGTGATGGTGATGGTGATGGTGATGGTGATGGTGATGGTGATGGTGACATCACCTGCTGGCAAGTGACAGCTGATACTGTCCCAGTGGCCTCAAACAGAGCTATCGATGCAAAAAGATGCAAAGAGAGAGAAAGAAACTAAATCAATCCAAAATATAAGGCTGTTTGACTTGGTCTAAGGCTGCAAGATACTGCTAAGTAAACAAGGCACATGTTTGTTCCCAAGCTGTCTTAAGAATTTTGTGAAAAATCCCTAGATGCAGAATTTCATGGAGACTTAACACAGAAGAGGAATGAAATGGGTATGGATGTAGATGTGTGCTTTGCAAAAAACTAGGAGAATCGGAGTCTGCTGTTGGGATAAACCACAGAAGTGTCTTGTCCTTCCACAAGGAAAGTTCTGTTGCTAGAGGGAGAAACTCTGACTTTATGAAGAAGGACTTATGATGAGTGGTATAGGTAGGAGTGCACTGGGGTTTTGTATATGCAAAACAAGCCTGGGACGGAGGCAGCCACATATGGCTCTTCCTCTGGGAGATTCACTAGTGACACCAGTTGCCCAGTTTTTTGGCCCAGGTTCATATTCCTGAATTGCTTTAAGCACACAGTACAAAGCAGGGAACAAGGTTTATTTTATATTATTAAGGAACCCTGGCCTCCCAAACTAATATTAAAGAAGGTTTCCTCAACTACAAAAAACTTGCTTATTAAAAAAAAAAACCAAACCAAACCAAACCAAACCAAACCAAACCAAAAAAAAAAAAAAAAAAAAAAAAAAAAAACAAAAAAAAAAAAACCCCAACCCTGACTGTGAAAATGCATTTTCTGTTTATTTTCTTCCAAGTTCATTTTCAGCACTGAATTTGATTTGGACTCAGCAAGACTAAGGAAAAAGGAGGATAAATCTTGACTAGGCCAAAAAAGACATACTTCAAAGGATCAAAGATTTCAGTGTTGCATCTCAGACACTAAAAGAGCTGGGTTGGTCATAGACCCCAGTGACACACGTTTTAAAATTTCAAATAAAATATCTGCACCAATATTCTCCTAAGTGTGGTCCAGACCACAGGTTTGCAAGTGAGGTGAAGACCAATGTTTGAAGACAAAAGTGACTGGTGAAATGCAGGTGTCTGGAAGGAGGTGAGTGAGGAGAAATTCAGAGAGGAGTGGAGGAACCTTTAGAGGAGACATGCTTAAGGGCCACCACCTCTGCGAATGGAACAAACAGCTGCTCATCTAATATTCCTTGGGGCGGAGGAAGGAGCTGATGTTGCTTTTTCTAGTGTGTGAAGAGCTCTAGTTTCTGGGAGTGTGTTACTTGGAAATATTTAAGATGAGGAAAAAATGGTTTCAGAAGATGAGTTTTTCCACTTTATAATATGGAGGCTATATGTAAAGTATTTCATAATGTTTGGAATACCTTTACAGCAAGCCATTTTGATACGTTCCACTGAAACTACTCTTCAATGGGAAAACAAATACATAAAGAAGAATAGAGGGTGTTTTTTCAAACTCTCCAGAAGATGTTTTTGGCTTTAGTACACTTCCTTCCAAGGCCACTAAATACACTTTCCAAAAGTCAAAGCACTTCTTTTGCTGCAGCAGGCTAAATGTGCCCAGAAAAGCAGGCAGTCCTGAGTTCTCAGTGCCATTTCTGACCCCTCTTACAATATTTTAGATACCTCTGATATTTCTTCATCAAGATCTCTGAAGGCAAGGACTGTTAAATCACATCTGTAAACTGAAGCATGGAGAATTCTTTACAAGTGTAAAATTCCTTCTCATTATATAGAGAGAAACAGTTTACAGACTGCTCTAAGTACAAGGCAAATAATTCACCAGAACAATAGGAGTAGTATATACAAGCCTCTTAGCCTTGATGATCTTGTTAGGCTACAAATGTCTGAATGGCTTGCCTGGTTTACTTGAAAGTGACTAAATTAAATGCTGTCTTTTGTTCATTAGCTGGGAGATTTTTTTCTAAACACTTTGCTCCAATTCTGAAACATCTGCACATAAATGAAAAAAAATAAAAGAGGGCAAAATAGCACATAAAGGGGATTTAATTCTCTCTTAAACAGAAATGCAAATCAAGGAATTCTAGCTAGCCTGGGAGATCCCTGTTCAGAGATGCTGGATATTGGATGGGAACAATATGAACATACATTTCTCAGAGCATTCATGTTACCCAAAGAGCTCCAAAACTGGGGTTCATCCATGATCATATTCAGAAGACATGAAATTATTGTTTAATACTTTGGAAAATGTTGAGAGATCAAACCAGAATCCGTATTTCAGTGTTCTAGACTGAATTTACACACATGAAGACATTCATCTGGAAAATGACCACGCTCCCTAAAGCTTGAAGTCCCCTCATGAAGCTATACTTCAGATATATGAAACATGCTGAGTTGCATACATCCATCAGCGCGTGAGTTTCAGTGCCATCTGACATATTTTCAAACATATCAAGCTCCACGTATTCTTTGTGCACTCCTGCTGAGACTGCAAATCCTCAGATAAATGTCTGCACTACAACACTGAGAGGAAGGCTTTCATATTTTATTTCCTTCAGTGCTCACTATGTCAGCGGTGTACTCTGGTTGGAGGCAGTGGTTGTCTGGTCCATGATCTCTGGAGTTCAGCAATAGGAGATCTGGACCTAGGGAACAACCTAAGTGCTCTGTCACAACCATGGGATGAACCTTACAAGGTTCTTTTCCTGGAGAATTTCTTTGCTTTCCACCTGGGAGTTTTGCTCAGGTTGCCTTTGCCAGCTCCCCATAAGGGCAGTGGATGTCCTGATCTCCCTCTCAGCAGGGAGGCTGGATCATGGTGCAGCCTCACAGGCTGTTCCATAGCACTGTCTACTCCAGTCAGTGCAGATGTGCAGCACCATCCCATGGGATGTACTTCCTATGGAGGACAGCCAGGCCTGTGCTTGGCAAGGGCTGTGGGCAGACACCCCTTCCCAGGGCTGCTGCTGAGTGCCACTGCTTTCCCAGGCACAACGTCCCACCTGCAAGTGCTGACATCCATTGCAGGACCCCAGGCATATCATGTTCTTGCATGCTCAGAGACAGATGTTGAAAGGTGTGTTTTTAGAGTTGCTAGCCATTTCTGTCTGAAGCATCTGCTCTACTGTGTGCTTTATTGCTGTCTCTTATTCCCTCAAACAAGGAAGAAGCCAAGGTTTTGAGAGCCAAGTCTAATCCTGTTTACATGATGCTTTTAGCTCCTGTATTACTAGTTCAAAGCATGTGTCCAAATTTAGAAGCAAAACTAATACTACCTCAGGCTTAGTACTCATCAGATCTCACTAATTAAGCATGTTCAGGCCTGGTCAGTACCAGATGTAAAGTTGTCAAAAAATTATATTCCTTAGCTTGGAGTGGTGTCAGAGGCTGACGGTGATGCACTTCTCTCAGTAATCAGCTACTGTCCCAGCCACATTTAGCTTGGCAGTCTGGAACATCCTGAGCAAACTTTGATTTCATTACAGGCATAGCACTTCGCACCCATTTTTCCATGAGGAGAGGGAAATCCAGCCTGATTTCGAAGACCAGTGCAGGACTACTTGGCATTTAAATCCTGAAATTCCTATTCAGAGAACAAAGAAGTACTTTGATGCTGCAGAACATGTGCTGGCCATCAGCATGGCACTATGTCCTGGTGCCATCCCTTGAGTATATGTAATGAAAATGAGGATGATTTGGTCTGGAGTCTGGCAGGTGCTCATTTATCATCAGTAAAATACTGAAATATTTTTTTACTGGAGATAGGACGTTGAGTAACTGAGTAACAAGCTCCTAAGAGGAGAACAAATCTTTCTTGCATTCTTTGTCAAGCTTATCCATCTAATTCCTACAGTCATCTGGCCATGTTGCTGTTACACACTTTTCACATATGAGTGAAACTCGCCCTCAGTTTAAATGTCTAGCATGATACCCCCGAATGACCTTTGTAGAACCTCAGTACGAACCAGATTTATCACTGTATACCTGAGAAATGAGTTTATCCCTAAAGAAGGCTGTGCAAAAGCCTAGGGATGGTAGTTATGACACAAGTGGTTGTAATAAGCCACTTTACATGGACACAATTTTGCTAGTGGCAAATACTCTACAACTTGAGAGTTAGTACATATACATGCAAGGCTTCACAGCAGACTTTCTCCTACAAACTCTTTAACTCCATAGCTATATTGCAAAAACAAAGCTTAGTCCATAAGGTGACAGAAGTGCCCACCAGGTCCATCATATTTGCCACATGTGATCCAAAGCAAGCTGGGATCAACATTTTGAAGCAATGGTGTCTTTCTGATTTCACATTAATTGTCAAGAAGGTAAAGGGGCAATTTATAGATTAGAACCTAAGGCAGATTCCTGCCTACAACCTGGTACTCTCTGTTAACTCTTTGTTTAGAAACATTTTCAAATTGGTCATGGATTTTGAAAGTGTAAACCAGCCTGGCCTTTCAATAGCCAGTGAACAGCAAAAAATACAAACTGAAAATCAAGGGGTTTGGCAAACGGTGTCTGATTCTGTTTGTACAATGCTGTCAGGTTTTGAAATATCATTGCTGCCCTTACAGCTCATCTCTGTGGGATGCCACCAGCACCGTGGGATTCCCCCAGCTCCGTGGAATGTTCCTGGCACCCTTTTGACCCAGAGGAGATGCACACACAGAAAGGTCCCTGCGCCCCAGTCCTTGTCCAATCCCCTCACTCCTCAGGTGGACTCCTCTGGCCTCTCAACCAGCCACACATGCTGTCTCCTTTTGTAGACCCATCAGTCAGGATAACGTCCTTGACCAGGCAAATCACAGCCACTTTTCAGCTGGAAACAATGCTCAAGACACAACACGGCATTGTGCTCAAAGCGGATTACACAAGCGGGGCTGTCTGCCTGGCATGATATGATTATATCAATAGGACTTTTCTTTCTCCCAGAAAACGTAAGCTCTTTTATCTTTTAACAAAGAAACCCAATGCCAACCTGCTGCCAGTCGGCACATTTAGTACAACACTGCTGCTTTTCTTGGAAAGCTCTAACAGCTGTGGCTTTTTGTGACAAAAAAGTCAGGGGCTCCAGTGGGGAGAGAAGAGAGAACTTCATTAGTGGTCCAGATTCCTCTTTTCAAATCTGGCAGTGAGCAAACCATAAAACAGAGGTCACACAAATAAAACCCTGCCCTGATACAAAATCCTTCTCCAATGTAAAGCCCCTGTGTGCCAGTGGAAAGCCCCCAGCAGGTGGGTGCATGCAGTGGAGCCAGCCCATCGATGGTGGGGTTCGTGTCCCTGTAGTACCAGCGGGGTGTGCATCTGGAGCTGATAGTGAGGCAGGAGGAGGAAGAGTAGGCCAGTGGAGGTAGCAGTGGTAAAGTGCCAAGAAAACTCTTTTGCTGTGTTTTTCACTGCTCCTGAATGATGTAGAGACCTCACTGCTGGCCTACAAGGAGTTGGTGACAGCCAAAACATTTCCTCAGGTCAGCTGATTCCTCTCAGTCCTTGCGTTTGTTACATTCAACAATTTCTGAATGCATTTTTCCCCTGAAGCAATTTTGCACCACCATTGCCTTACATTCTCTGTTATCTCTGGCTCCAGCTGGACTATTTATTTCTCATTACATAATTCCAGTCAAGTTTCAGAGCACTTGATTTCTGTAAAGCAGCATTAAAAGGCTGTCACTGCTGTGCCCACCTATTGTGGACAAAACCAAACATTATTCCATCTGGCTACACCAATCTATCATGTTCTCCCATCTGTGGTTTTGCCTGACAGTTAAATTAATTTATCATTAGACTAAATGCCTTTCAAAAAAAAGGGAAAAGTGAGGTCATGTGTTGGGTTGAGTTTAGTTTGAGATGTCTGTTTGAATATACCAAAGGAAATTTCTGAATAACATTCCCAGTCCGTACTGGGAAAAATACCTGTCTTCACATACACTGGATGTGTCTGCTTGCAAGGAAAGGCTGGAAGAGCAGCCAAATACGTATCCAGCTACCACAGGAACATTGTCCAAGGTATGGTTTGGTCATATTTGTCTCTGTGCATGTCAAAAGGAACCCTATGAAAGCAGTGCAGGGCTTTGGCATAAACCTAATGTTAAAAGGTGACCAAGCAGAAGATGCTGGTATACTGGTGCCTGTCAGCATCCATAAATACTTAGGTTTTTTGCATAGAATCCATGCTCTTTAGGATAGATTTTTCCCATCCTTCTCTATTGTTCAGCAGTAGGTTGTATTTCCAGAGAATAATCTTCTTTCCAGCTTGAAATTACCTCATCCTAATTCATTCTGTCCCTGCTGGCCTAGCAGTCATTCCATCTCCTTCATCAACTTCAGTCTTCATTGCTTCTAGTACAAGATAAGACATTTCCTAGTCTGAAATGCTCCTAATTTGATGCTCAGTTTCGTTCTTCCCAGAAGCATCTACTCTGCCTGGGCCAGTATTTGTAGAGCTGCTTGTGCACTTCACTTTGCAAATAGGAAGGGGCTTGGAGCCCTCACACAACCCAGGAGTCCTGGATGCCTTGAGATGGAGCATGTGTGCAATGCACCAGTACTCCAGTGTGTCCCCATTCTGCTGCAGTGCTTGTAGCACCCCCAGGCATGCATCACTTTCCACACAGGAAAAGGTGACCCAGAGCTGGGTCAGAGATGCTGGATGTGCACTGGAATAAGTCACTGAGCCTCTGAACATGAATAAGCCAGTCAGCTGTTGTTCATTACCACTTTAGTCATTACTTTGCAAATATTTGGACTTCTGCCAGAATTCATCAACATATTTCTGGATTCCAGGAGTGTCAGGAATTCATACCAGCTGTTCATTAGTCACTGCTCACCACTCAACTTACTCATGCTAGGGAATGTTGGTGTTTGCTTGGAGAATTAGAAACCATACTGGTTCATCCACAAGGCACCCCAGTCACAAAGGTTCATTAGTGGAGCATGTTAGTCAACTTTTCATAGGACACCCATAGGCAGAAAATTATTTGCCCAGACAGTCAGCTAATGTTTAAAAAAATACCCCAAATGCTTCAGACTCATTTCCCAAAACTTCATGCTCCCTGCTGCATGACTGCCCTGAGTGGCTCTGACCAGGGGGCTGATGGAAGGCTTCTGCCTGTCACTTAATTGCAGCTCAAAGTTTTTTTGAGTGTCTACTTGTCATATCAGGGGTACTTCAGGCCTGAAGTCCACATTGCACAAGGCCCTGGAGCAGAGCCTGGAATCAGCTCCTGCCTGACTGTACTGCTGCATCCAGCTGTCTCATGAGGTGACCTGACAGCCTAATTCAGGTTCACTTGTCCCTCCTGAAGGTGAAGCTCATACACTGAGGTGGCTCTGAGAAGGATCCAGCTGCTTCTCCATGAGGACAGGCTCTCCAGGGTCACAGCACAAGTCTGACAGAGTTCAAGAAGCTTTTGGTCAATACTCTCAGGCATGTGGTGTGACTCTTGGGGATGGTACTGCTCAGGGCCAGGGGTTGGAGTTGATGGTTCTTGTGGGTCCCTTCCAACTGAGAATATTCTGTGATTCTGTGGCTCCCATTGTATGAGAGCAGCCTCAAAGCTTGCCATCACACAGTGATGGGGCCAGCGCTCTTTGAAAGGACAAAGGAGAAGAGGTGAAGCAAGATGATCAAAACAGGGTCCTCAATTCACCACAGAAATACATCTAAGTCCCCAGTATGGGACTCAACATGCATGCTTTGCACAGACATATTTCTCAAAGACTTGCACACTCTTGCAAGGCCTCTTTTGGAATTGAAGAGGTTGAAGCAGATGCTCCTTTCATGATTTGGTCTGAAACAAGTAAATGGCTATCTCTCAGTGACTGCTCTGTGCAGCTTAGCCAAAACTGCTGTCTGTCTTGAGTGACTGAAGGGTGGAAATGTCAGCTGGGACACAGCCCCTCCTGTCAGCTGGTCCTAGATGGGTTCCCTCATCAAAGAGCCCTTCGCTGGGTTTGTTTAGTGTCAGCATCTTCTTTCATCTGTTTGTTCCCTCAGCACTATGGATGAAAGTGCACAGCCTTGGCTTACCAACAAGCACTGCCCAGGGGAATAAACCTTTGAAAATGGGCCCAAATCAGCCTCCCTACCTTTCTTCTGGACATCCTGGTGCCAATGGAAAGGCATTTTCTGCCCTGGGTCTCCTAAGGATATGCAAGGAGAGTGGCATCCAGGAGATCTCTTTATGTTAGGAGTATCTGCTCCAACAGGCAGCATTACCTGGCTATGGTATTTGGGGCTGGATGATTGTAGGTGTTGCTCATTTACAGGAGATGGGTTTGGCTCTAAACCGAATGTTCCCAGCATACAGGAGTCCTTCTCATAAGCTCATTTATGTCCATCTTCACTAAAAGATCTCAAGTGGAAAATTTCTGAGGAGAAACTAAATGTTAAATGCGGAGTCCAGTGTACCAAATATTTGTGCAGATGAAAGGAAATTGCCTCCATTACAGGAAGATAAAGAAGGTACAAACACAGAATTCAACTAAATGGTTGATTTGATACAGTTAGTCCAAAGGAAAGCTCTAATTTACCTAGAAAGGACAAAAGAAAGAAAAAAAGCACAGCCCAAGGGAAGGGAGGAAAAAAAGACATTAAAAAGCATAAGACAGTATTTCCCATTATGAAAGGGGCTTTTTGGAGACATAATGCTCAGACCTACATTATTACAAGATTTCTTGTGATTTATGACAAATCTTATAGCTGACAGAAAATACTTGACATAATTCAGTTAATATTACAAAAGGTCTTTGGAACAAGCTAGCACAAGCTTTAAACTTTCAACTTTGGATAAATTAAAATTCTTACATGAAGAGCCCATAAAGACAGCACGTGTCCCAGCAACACCTGAAAGTTATGGTTGTTATGTGGACATACACAAAACAGTTGCTGGGATTGGGAGATTGTCCTTTAGTCTACTGTTTCAGAATAATCTTGAAAATTAACTGGGGGAAAGAAACCCAAAATTTGTATGCATTCTTACTTTCAAAAATATAAGCAATCATGGCTGCTCACTGAGCACTAAAATCTGCTGTCAGTTCAGTGTCAATCCCACTGGACATTGCTCTTCTCAAAATACAGAGGTTCTGTGTGTAGAAGGCCACAAACAAACCCACATAATTACTCACCAAAAAAACCCCAAAACATTTTACCAAGACAGAAAATATAGATCACTGACCATTCACAACTGCAATCTGAGTCACTGCTAGCTTTTCTCCAAGCTCTGTTTTGAACCTGTGTTTTTGAGTCAGTCTCTGTCTTCCTTGGCAGGCTGGGATAGTTTGGTTACTTTTATTATGGCTCTATTCCTGTTCAATAAATATATATAAAAAATAATGCATTCCACACCTCCCTGCCTTTCAAAGAATAGTGACGTTTGCTCAGATTTAGTGATGTGTTGCTGCAGCAATGAGGAGTATACTGTATGCTAAATAAAGCAGGAGACCAAAATGGGTACTTGTTGAGGTGCTGATTTCTGTGGAATATTTTAGAACAAAATTTTTAGTGGAATGGCTTTTTAAAAGTGGTTTCATAATAGTATAAAAATTCTTTTATTTAAGCCCTGATAGAAAAAATCCAAGCCACTTACATTTTTGCTTTTTTCTTTTCTCCAGCCTTTCTACACAAGAAATGAGAAATAAAGACTACAGGGTAAGGGAGAAGCTTCAGTTTGGATCAGCAAACATGAATGCAATATTGATTTATACATTGGAGGATGGGTAGAGAAAGAAAAATTACCCCTTTAATTAATTTTAAACCATATCAAATCCCAGAACTTGTTCTGTATCTGTCCAGTCTGGAAAGGGAATTCATGTCTTGAAATCTGCTTAGAAATCAGAAATTATTTTCTTAGTTAAGTAAGAGACATTTCAAACACATCAATAGGTTTTTATGGAATGACAAATCCTTTTTTAACTGACCTCACTAGACACTAGTTCTTACATGGCAGGCCTCTGATAGATACATGTACTGAGCTGGTGGCTTCATGCTTTTTTCCATTCCCCCTTTCATCTCCTGCCTCTCTTCTTTGTTCTTCAGTGATTTTCTGAATGGGAGCTTGTTTTTCTTGGCTGCCTCTCAAGAACGCCAGTCAACATTGGATCGATGGATCTCATCTTCTTTGATTTCAAACCAATTTAAAACCATTAAAATTTTGAGCCATTTGTCCTGTAGTGTTCCCACTCCTGCCTGGCCTCCAGAAGCTCAGATGTCTTAATTCGGCAATGGCAATAAGGTGCCAAAATACCTCCCACTCTGTGGTCCGAGCTTTGTCCTGGCTGTCCCCTCTGTTGCAGGGCACAGTGCTAAAAGTGCTCTGGTTACACAAGGCTGTTACAGTCCATGGCCTGATCCTGGCATGAAAAAGGGACCTGGGGGCACCCCATGTCCCTGCCAGTGTTGTTAGAAACCCTCTCCCCAAAGAAGCATTTTTCTGTGGTGTATTGGGGGTGGATGGGATTCAGATCACATATTTCAGATTTCAGTCTGTAACCTCCTGCACACATTTCTGAGCCAGGGATCTGTAGGGGGGATTAGGATGTCACTGGCCTACAGAAGCAGTAGAAGTTTATTCCCACCACCCAGATCTGCAGTGGTCTGTTCAGGACATAAGGAAAATTTTGTTACCTTCTTGAATCCCCTTGCACTTGGAAAATCCTTCCCTTGTCAATAATGAAGTGAAGCCCTGGTCTCCGGCTTGTCTGTCAGTCTGTTTCCTTGTTGAACTTCTGGGGTCTTACGTCCATGGCCCTGCCCAAGTCTCACAGTCACTCCAGCTGTTTGAAATGTCTGAATTTATCTTGTATGAAATGTGAGTAAATGGCTTTGTATCAGCTTATATCTCTCCAGATGTTTGGGTATCTCATATGTCAGGAATGTATTTAAAATTTTGTCCAATGCCAAAATCACAAGGCTATAAAAATAGTAACTCCTGAATCTTTCTGAAATTTCCTCATAAGCATTGCTTATCTCTCTTCATCCTTTCCCAGTGATTTCTTCTTTTAAACCAAGGAGAACAATCATAATTCAATCATTCAGTGTCCCATCTCTGAGAATGGCGAAGATCTGGTGAAGAGCCAAGTACGCTTAGAGTGGAAAACTATGAAATTAAATGATTTGACCATAATTAGAGATATTCCCCAGAGTTTAGTGTCTGCTGTGTGTCTGGTGATCCTGTCTATTGCTACAGACTCTTCATTCATATGCAGCTATGTATGTGTTTATTTGCTTCTCTTAAAAATCTTAGTTCTGCAGGGCAGTACATTCTGTTTTCTGGCCTGTAAAGATATAGAAATTGGACATTTCTCAGAAGTTTCTCATACGTCTCACTCTGACAGTGCTGTAATATCCTTGCATTCTCCATTATTATGTTTTTAATGGAGTTGGAAATCCCCTAAACTTCTTTAATTTGTTCTTCATTCTATGTTTCTTTTAATTTTTCCTGGCATTCAGTTATAATTTTCTTCCGTGTGCACAGCTGCACACTGTGCTGCCTTGAACAACCATACCATGACTCATTTACTATCAGTATTTCTCTCCAGTCCTTGTTCAGCCAGATTGGGCTTCATTGTCTGTGCTTCTAGCAGAGGTCTGTCCTCCCTTTGTTTCCTCCTGTTCCTGTATGAATCCCATCAGCATGTCAGCATCTTTCCAACAGTGGGGTTTCCAAGTTGGTGAACAGACCTCTAGGTCCTTTCTAAGACATTTTTCTATTACAGGAGAGGTCTTAAGGCAAAGGGAACATTAATTCATTGCCTGGGTTATTGGAAGGCAGTCAGCCTAATCCCCCTTGCATTATAAAACTCAAGCTAAAGGACTAGGGTTGACCATAGTTTAGTGGTGCCTAAATAAGTAGGAATGCAATTTCCACTGGGACTGGGACCACAAGCAGACAGAAGTTTTGCAAATCCAAGTGTCCTGTAATCTTTCTTTTAGGCATCCTGCCACTTTCTTGTCCATATTTTCCTGAGTGAGCTGTCTGTGTCTACTCTAAGGAGAGGGAGAAAGCTGGGTGCCCAGGAACGGGACTGCAGAGGTCAGAACATGGGAGATCCACGACACGAGCAAGTAATTCAATGATGCTAGATGGATCTCTATGTCAAATCAGCATCTACCATATCTGCCCAAGGGGTTTTCTTTGGACTGTAATGTAACTATTATGCATATGGCTTATAGGACCCTAATGGCCTGACCTGAAGGACAGGTGTGATCCTGTACATGCCCCTGGGTGCTGGAGTGCTGCAGAGCTCCTATTTAGTAGTCACTGAAGGACATCTCATACTCATGTGCCAGAACCACTCTGCAAATCCAACCAGTAAGCAATAAGTGGAGATTACCAGGGAATTTGTTTACAAACTGCACTGCTACTCTACAAAGCCAAGACTACTCCCGTGTTTGTCTGTCAGGGATTTTATGGTCATGATAGTGAAAACATGCCACTGGGCTTTGTTGTTTTCAGATGCTAAGCACAACAGTCACTTTGTCACTGTGCTTGCCCAGTGAAGAAGGAGTTTCACGGCTCTCCATGGACACTTTCTAAGAAGTCTAGACTCATTTTATAAACACAGGAAACACAAAGAGTGATTGTCTCACATTCTTTCATTCTGCAGATGACTTGGTTTTTGGACTCATACTTTATAGCACACACAGAAGGATATTATAATGATACAGAAGTCTGGAGTCTGTCATGCTTGAGCATTTCCTTTATTGTTTAGTATTCTTTAGGGATAATTTCTTACACACAATCTGATACTAATTTTGTAAAAGTGAGAAGTGGGTGGGTATAGATGACAGATCAGGGAAGGGAAGACAGATATCAGGTGTAGGCTACAGGGGTAGGATTGGTTTTTTAACAGGAGGGAATTAAAGGCCCTGATGGCAGGAAGTAAAGGATGGACCTAGACTGCAATGTGGAAAAGCAGAGCAAGTTTGACACTGAAGAAGAACTCACAGTAGGGAGGAAAAAAAACAACAAGAGAAGATTAAGAAAGAAACAATAGAAATTAAATCTCATTTAATTTTATTTTCCAGCCTAAATAGATCATTTTTTCTCCTTAAAGTATACAGAATGTGTTTCAGCTGATAAGCTCATGACAAGGAGAAAAAACATCCCTGTCAAAACTTTCATTGCACTGAGAGGTGCAGTTTGAAACAGCAGAAAATATTTTTGGGTTAAAGACATAGGTTTAGCTAGAACAAGAAATAATGATCTGGAAATGCTAGGAAAAATCTTTTTAATGTTCACAGCAATTTTTAGGATGCATTTGTGTTAGCGGCAAAAGTTTAAATTCAAGCAGTACCAAGTGGTACCAACACTGACTGCTGCTGGTGTCATCCCAGTTGAAATACCAGTGCATCCAGGATGCATCAGTTCAAGCCTTTTCACTACCAGCAGATGTTTAGAGCCCTGTCTCCTGCCACACTGCGTGGGTTGTGGTGGGTGTTTTGGGACGTGCTGCTTTTCATTGCTTCTGCTGACACTGTACCTCTTTGCATATACATTAATTTTGCTCTTGGATATGTATCACTGTAAAGGTGGGCCATTCCTCCTAATGTGGTGCCCAAAGCATCAGGTGAAAAAGCCATCCTCTCATGCACAATCTCTGTGCAGCAGCAGGCTGTGAAATTTGCTAAAGAAACTTAAAAGTGCAAGAAAAAACATTGAGAATATTTCAACCTACAACAGCTCTTTGGTTAGGAGGTTTTCCCAAGAAGGAGGTTTAATTCTGCTCAGGACTCAAACCAATACTTTGCTGTTCATTGGTGAGGCCCTTCTTTCACTGCTTTAGCTCCTTTGGGAGCCTGGCATTTCAGCATGCTGGACATGGCAAATAGGAAAACTTTCAGGCACCATAGTCAATAACAACATCTAAGGACACAAAGAAAATTTGCTCAAAAAATGATGTTTAGAGTTTAATTTCAGGAATAAGGAAGGGATGATTGGTGTTGGTATACTGAGAGGTCATCCAAAAAGAGAACAATCACGTTTCTGATCAGATGATGAACTGAAAAAATAGCTACTAATTCAGTCCTCGATAGTGGTTTTGTTTTTCTTTAAAACTATGCTCCCATGGCCTACAAGCACTACAGAGGCACTCCAGCAGTGGTTTCAGAGACTCACTGAGACAGCTTGGAAATCTGGGAGGACTGACATGTAATGTGTGCCAGGGAACTTCAGCAGTTTCAGTCTCTAATGAACAAGCCAAATCTTCCCAATGTAAGCATCAAAAGCAATCAAACCTTAAGGAGCAGCTGTGCCTGCTGACCCCAAGCAGAGATCCCGTCTAAGGCTTAACAGCAAACCTGGGCAGGGAACCAGGTCAAGAGCAACGGCAAAAAGAGAGCAAATCCCCTCATTCTTTTCACATGCTAGTCTAAGAATGCAAACTCCTCCAAAAATACTGTGAAAGAGTTCCAATTCCTCACTGAATTAGCATACCCTTATGAGCAAGATGGTCAAGGCTGTTGATAGAATGGTCTTATTCATACAAACTAAGCATCTGGCTGCTATCTGTCCCTTTTTGTGTGCTTTTTCCTCCCAACCACAGTTGCAGCACTGACTCATGGCACTGGAAGAAGTTGCCTGTTGCCAGCAAAAATTATTTTAAGCCACCATATAGCAAAGTTACACTTCAGGAGTTTAAAGCAATCACCTGAAGAAGTCTTGCCTGCTGAAATGTCTTCATAGGAGCCCACAGGCCTTTGCTAAAAGACCTAGGTGAACTAATGCATCTAGATGCCTGTGGTATGGCAGCCCCTTCTGCTCCCCCCATAGCTCCCAGTGCCCAAAGCCCACTCACAGAAGTGATCTGGGTGTTTAAGGCCTCACAACTCTATAGCAGCTGTATTTTCTGTTCTTCCTGTGAATTTACCAGATCAGCTGGTGAGAAGAGGCTCACTGAAGCTGCCTCAACTTCTTTTCTTCTCTGAGAGCTCCTTCTAAACCTCTTGGGCACAGGTACACAACTAGCATGTCCTGGGGTAGCAACCTGTCACTTTACTACTATGTACTGCAAAATGTCTCCAGATCCCCATGTTCCTGCTGCATGTTGTGGGATCAGAGGCATACACACCAGGGCCTGGAAATCTGAGCTGCTTTAAGGAGGATGCAGAATCCCCAGAGATGATCAGGCTTTGTTCTGGCCATGCTGATATTTCATGTCTTCACAGTTGCCTGCAGCATGGCTTAGAGGTACCAAAGCTAGCTGTAAGCAAGAACTTAATGCAGGCTAATTTAGCTTAATTGCTCTATTTTCAACCACAGCAAAAGTCATGAGGCCCCTGGCATCTTTAACATATGCAGGAATAAGGCAGCTGGGAATAGTGCTACTTAGGCTGGTTACCTGTCTTCCCACTCTGTACATGTTCTATGTCCAGACACACTGAACAACCAGGGCTGTTGTATTTAACTACCTATAAAAAAATGATGTTTAAAAGCTCCCTAGTGATCCAAGCTTGAAAACAGCCAAAGGGTGACTGGAGTAAATGCACGAGTTACATGAATCCATAGCTCTGCTACATTACAGTGCTACAACAGTAGGGACAGAGTGCATTCCACATTCATGGAGCTCTTTCTGTTTAAAGACAAAAGTGCCCTTCCATTTCCACTTCCACCAAAGCTAATTCATTTGACTACATGATAGACTCCAGATAATCTGCCAGATGAATGTTAGACACACAGAAGTAGTTCTCCTTTGAAGGTGCGTTTTCCACCAGCCAGCAGTCCGTGAGATTCACACCCAGTAACCTGCATCATGAAGTCAGTATTTTCCTCTGAGCCAGGACTGTGGCTACCTTGGATTATTCCTGATGTCCTAGATGCAGATACTTTGTTTTCCAAAGAAAGGAGGCAAAATAGACCTTTTGCAACACACCTCTTTGTCAAGAGAGCTTTCCGACCAGTAACAGGACAGCCTTCATTTCTGTCATATTTTTGTGGAGTCTCTGCTACCCAGAGGGAAAGGAGGAGGACAGCCAGTCGTGTCCCTGGCCTCCCCGGCTATGCTGTCACACTCAGGACTGTGTCTTCTTCCATCTTTGCTGCTGGTTCATTGGTACAAACTCCCCATCACTTCTGCATGGGTCTCTGCCTGCCTTTGGAGGCTGCACTGCATGTTCTGCAGCAAGCAGGGTGGGAGCCCTTGCACTGCTGCCCAGAAGGAGTCAGGCTCAAGAGGGGATCAGTGCTCACAGTACCTCTTAGACCCTGGGAGGAACTTTCTATTCCAACAGCTCATTCAATCAAATGAAATAATTTAATCAATGTTTTTTCACATGTTCTCTGACAGTCATTTCTGGGTTGTTTTTTTTTTTTTCCATGGAGTCCAATGGGATCATGAAACAGTAATGTGCTTTCTCTAAATGCTACCTTTATTGCTATGTTTGATAAATTGTCATTATTTAAATTGGTCTGGAATGCCTGAAGGGGGTGATTTAAAACTGCCTAACCCTCCCTAGGTTTGACATGAAACCACTTCCAAATGCTTGTTTGAGCATTTCTAAACTGAGTTTGTCAGATTTTCATTGCTCATCCTGTTGATCAGGCAGACAGAAGCATGTTTTTCCCATCCTGATTTCTACTAATACCATCTTTCCTCTGCATGAGTAGTGATTGTGACTGAAGGCTATTAAACCTCATTTAATCCAAATGTAGTGCAGTTCTTGAACAGTCCCACTGTGGAAGCAGGTTCAACAACAGATGACTGTCCTGGAGGAAACCCTAATCATCCAGTGCCTACTTCTGGCTTGCTTAGTTAGGTTTTAAGCCAGTTTTCTAAATTCATTCTGTGTTTGCATCTGAAAGACTCTCCACCTGTCTCTGCTAGATTCCCTTTCTGTAAGGTGCAGTGCAATAGGCTTGTTTCCTGCACTTTGGTAGCAAATTCCTATTGATCAGGCCACCAGGAAAGAGGTGGATGCTTTGAGAGTCCCCAGGATGCCTGCACTGTTCAGCACCATTGAGTTGTGGAGAATCACAAAAGGATAATGCTCATAGTTTGAACCAAAAACCAAAGAGCAGATGCCAAAGAGGGTGGCATGGCCTCACCAACACCTATATCCCATACATCCAAGGTCCTGCAAAAGGGTCCTGATGGCAGATGTCCTGGTGGAGAGGTGGGAGCAAACACAGCTGTGTTGCCCTCCTTTCCCACTGGAAAAGGCTCAGAGGGAAACACAGCATGATGAGTTCTGTGGCCACACATGTAATGACACCTGCTGGCAGAGGATCCCTCCCTCAGGCACCCTGAACCCCAGCTTTGGGGGTTAGGTTCATCTTACATAAATGGTGAGGCAGAGCAATGCCAAGGGTCATTCCCCCATCAGGATAAACAGGCTGTGGTACTCCATGGCCAGCCAGGTGTTTGTGGAGGTGAAAGATGTGCCAACTCTTACCCTTGATGGTTTTCCAGCACAAGGCAAACGTCTAAACCAGCTTGTGGCTTGGTGGGTAGTGGGAGAGGTGACAGCAGAATTCCTCAGCTAATCCTTTTCCTTTTGTATCCCCATCCCACTCCTCCAGCTCCACATCCCACTGCTATGGCTACTGCTGGCTGCTGGGCTTTCATCTGGCACTCTGCTCTTGGCTTCTGGATTGGGTGCCAGGGCTGAAACAAAGGCAGTGTGAGGGCCTGGGCGGGCTGTGCCACCGCCAGCCCCATCGCTGCTGGCCATGGCCAGCTGTCCCACCATCCCAGCCTCCTCTCACCACCTCGGCTGCTCTCCCTGCCTGCCAGGACTGTTTCTACTGACTAGCTGCTGAAGTTGGCAGAGGTGGCATGCAGGAAGCAGCCAGCAGGTTAATCCTCCTAATAATTTGTAGCCTGAAGGACAGAGCAGAGTACCGACATAGAAAGCATTGATGTTGTGGCTTTCTATGGCATATAAATTTCATCCTGATCTTGATATTTGCATATCAATTACCCAGGAAAGAAGGGGAGGAGGAAGGGCAGAGGTTATGTGGGATCTAAGAAAACAGTGACAGCAATAGTCCAGCAAGCACAGGTCTTATTGTAAAAAAATTATGCTGACTGCCTACCAACACTTTACTTTCTTTAGCAAGTCCTCCCAATCTCTTTCTGTCTTATACTTTGCTTTTTTTCCTCCTGAATCCCCTATAAGTGGAGCTTGGGCAGATTAGCTGGTTCCCCTTCATTCCTGCTTGTCCAAAATGGACAGTAAAAAGAGAGGGAGAGAGAAAGGGAAAAAAAAAAACCCTCCACTCAAAATGCCTGGAGCCATGGCGTGTGGATAAAAAACAGCTGCAATGAAAAACAATTGATGTGGGCTTTGAGCTATTATGACTTGGAGAATGAAACACCAACTCACCCTTCCAGAAAGATGGCAAAATCTTTAAAAAGTATTATTGAAAATATGGTTTGAGATTGGATTTTTATAGCAATGGATGTAGAGAATTTAATGCACTTGGATCCAGCCTTGTGCACTGCCAGGCAATCCCCTGCAGCAGTGGACTTGGGACTGACCTTTCTTCCTAAAACAAATCCCTGTCAGAAGGCATTTTGGTGCTGCTAGTCAGAGAAGTGTAGCAGCTGTTGGACCTCCTGGATACCTGAAACAGCCTTAGCCTTCTCATCCCTCCCATGAATCCCAGGAGAGGACTATAAGTAGAAGCAATACCTGCTTTCATGACCAGGTGATGAACATTTACTGGAGCACTGGTGTGAGGAGACCCATTCCCACACCAAAAGGTCCAAAGCCATACACAGAGTGACAAGGATTCAAATCTTTACCAGTCTACATAATAAAGAGTTTTTTCTGTGATTAATGAAGGGGTTTAGCATTATGTGCCAGGTGCAGAAGTCTACCCAAGAGATTGTCATGGTCTCAGTTTTGCCCTCATATAAAATATGAGGTGCAGTGAGTAACTCCAGGATTATTTCTTCTTCCTCTCTTTTTCAGGTTCCTGACTGACCCTTTGCATTTTTTCCTTGTGGTGGGCAGAAATAGGGTGTTTTCCATCCACTTTACAGACTTCTGAAGAATAGCACTATCTCTGTATAATCCTTCTGTGACTTGTTTTACAATTACATTGAATTTCATAAATGCCATGAAAGTGCTCCCATTCTTATATGCACACTGGTCCAGCATGCAAAATACTTGGCTCCAAACAGTAAGTCAGACACCTGGTAGAGGGCAAAGTCAGGGCACTTTGGCTCCCTCATTTTCCCTAGTTGTTTGTAGAGTGTTGTCATGTATCATAATTCAGCTTTAACAGAAAGCTGCATATCAGAGCACTTGAACAGGTCATCCAGAGAGGCTTTGGAGTGGCCTTCATTGGAGATATTCAAGAGCTGGCTGGACTCAATCCTGTGCAATCTGACCGTGCTTGTGAGAGAGTGGATGAGATGACCAACCATGGTCCCTTCCAGTCTTACCCACTTTGTGATTCTGTAACACTGAGAATATTGAGCTTTAATCAGTAATGATTGCTCTGGGTTTTCCTTTGGTTTATTTTCATACAGAAAGCTTAGGAATCAAGTTGTTTCAAGATCTCATGAGTTAGTGAAAGGTTTTTGTTGCTCATTTGGAGATGGTTGCAAGATTTTCAGTGATTTGCCAAAAAAAAAAAAAAAAAAAAAAAAAAAAAAGAGAGAGAGAGAGAGAGAGAAGTACAAGAGTTAACAAGGGGTTTTAATAGAAAAGATTTAAAGATGTGGTACCAAAACAGAGAGGAGGGAGGTGACTTCAGACCCCATCCAAAATCCACCTATCATCTGTCAACTTCCATTTACTTCAGTAGACTTTGACTCAAAACCATATTTTTTATTGAAACAAAATTCTATTCCTCTCTACAAAGCTCTTCTAATGTGTTTAAATGTGCGCATGGTACATCAACCTCTATCCATGGCTGGAGGAGCGGATCGTATCCTGAAAATTGCAACAGCCACAAGATCTGGATCAGCCAAATTTTCTCTGAAATCAAAGGCACTGCTAATCCAGTAGATCCTTCATAGAAACAGTAACATCACCATTTCCTACACAGTAAAGGACCAGTTCTACTTCTGATCAGAGTGAGATACATCCAGTCCTGCCCAGAGGATACTGAAAGGGTCCCTCAACAAAAAATAATTAACAAACTAAAAATAAGCATCGCTAGAGCTAAAGCACATAGGTAATTGTTCACCTGGAATTGTTGCCCTGCAGTTACACTGCTTGGCAGAGACTGCTCCAATGCAGGCTCTCTTCCTGCCGAACTGTGATGCTCTTTTTGGGTAGCACCTCCACGCCTTGCACAACCCTGAGCAGGCCATGCCCAGTCTGTGGAGGAGCAGTGAATGAACCAGCAGGCCCAAGATAGCACACGTCACACCACTTAAAATAGTCAGGCGTATCTGAAGGACTGCTGCAACCCCAAGGGCCTCCTGTTAAACTGTAACATGAGTTCTGTATATTTACAGAGATGCTGAGAAAATGCCGATCTTTGAACAAGCTTCTAGTTAAAAATAAGTTTGATCTTTTGAATTTTTGACATTTTTTTAATGACAAAAGCCTAAACCTGGTGGCTCTAACTGGGTGAGGTATTTCCTCCCCCTGGTCTGCTTCTAAATTTATTTTAGCTTCATACACTGACTTGAAAGTGTTATCCCAGCTCATCCTTACCCTTGGCAGGGTGCTTGGGGAGGAGATTCACTGAGGATCATGTCTCCTCACATGATTCAGGAGACAGGATTTCACACTGACAGATAAGGCTAATAGGCTTCTGCTCCCACACTCCAGGGATAGCATCAAGCCTTTGGGGACCTCTACCAAAGCAGCAGGCTCTTTCCTTCAGGGTACCTCCTCAGCATCTCTGAAAAGCCGGAGGCCATGCCTCCAGGCCTGTCAATCCTGATTATTTCCTTCACACTTACTGTGACACATCTGTTGAGGGAACATCATTAGTCTTTAAAGATTTCTTAAGTATAATTGAGAAATGCATACCAGACAGGTGATCTTCACATTCTGAGCCTTTCCATCTCCCTGTCTACCTACAGCCACACTGCAGGAATCATGAAGTTACAGATTAATTTGGGTTGGAAGGGGCCAAATACCATCTAGCATCTACCTTCTGCCATGGGGAGGGACACCTTCCATAAGCCCAAGTTGTTCAAAGCCCCAAATAACCTGGCCTTGAACGCTTCCAGTGATGGTGCATCCACAACTTCTCTGAGCCATTCTGTTTGAGTGCCTCACCACCCTCACAGTGAAAAGTGATGATAAACTATTGAATGACAGTTGCAAACAACTCTTGCTCTTCTTTAACTAGTAGTACAGTATGAACTCAAAAGCTTATGATCCTGAAGAAATTCAGTGAGAGGTGAACATTCACCTCCTTGCAAATACATGATTTTTCTTCCTCTGGCAACTCAAGAGGCAACACTGACAGACAAAGAAAATAAAACTGTGATGAAACACCTCTGTGCCCTTCTAACCTTCTGGTGAACTCCCAGCAGCCCTGTGAAGCAACAGCTATCCTGGGAAGATGCTCACAGTTTGTGGCAATGCACAGCTCCCCAGGATGTATTCACTGAGCCCTGGCTTGGGTGCACTCATGGAGGCAGGTGTGTGCAGGTCCCATGAAACCTCCAGGAGCCAGGAAAGGGGTGGAGGAGGATACAAGTTTCCCATGGCCTGAGTTGCAGGCTATGAGGCCTCCAACAAGTAAAACAAATTCCTCTAGGAAGAGCAGAGCTTCTAGGCAAGAAAGTGCAACTGAGTTAATTGGCTTAAGAGGACTGAGGTACATGAGCCAGGCAGCATCTCAAAGGAGTGGGATCATGCAATCAAGCTCTCAAATGTGTGGATACCTTAGTTGACTTCTGGATGTAATCTCTGACATTATCTGAAATTGTTCTTTATTATCTCCAATTTTCTATTCCATTAATCTGTTTCAGCAATATCCGACCTCCTGCCTCTGACAATGCTGTGAGTTTGTCCTGAGCACAGGCTCACTCTCTCTCCTATCCCCACAATTACACACCCACTGTGTAACCCCTCTCCTTATTTCCATTCACTGGGCACTGCTCTTCCCTCTTCCAATTTAAGCCTGAGCCTGGTTGCTCTCTCTCTCTCCAGCTAGTGATAGCACCATTCATCTCCTTCAAAATTTTCATTCTGCAGTTTTTTAGTCCAGATCATCTCCTTCCCTCCTGCCTCAGGGGTTTCCCCAGAGTCATCCTCTGCTCCTGTCAGTCTCGTCTTCTGTCCCATCAAGAAAATTACTCCTGCTGCTTTATGGACCTCAATGTGCTCTATGCTCCTGATGCCAAATGGGTTGACACACTAGTGTGAGCTCTTGCTTAGGTCCACCCAGACTTATCACCCTGCAGAGATTTATCACCTGGCACATCTGACATAGAAGGACTATGAGTTATGAGTTGCAATGGAGATAAATTCCCCACCTGTGGCTTGCACTTTTCACTTCCCAGCCCTGCAGAATATGACTGCTGCAACCTGTCTGTAACAACACAAACCCCTGTGTGTATCCTTGGCAATACATCGTTGTTTTGAAAGATGTAAGACAGAAAGCCTCTGGAACATCCTTTTCCTCTGTGGTCACTGTTATAAGGTGGCTCAGACGTGGGAGCAGCCCACACCGTGACAGTCAGGCTGCAGAAAAAGCCTCTGTGTAGCCCACAAGTAGCCATGGGGACTCAACAGGTGCCTGGGGACAAGAAGTCCCTGTCTAGACGCCCTCACCTGGAGGGTGGAGAAAACGACAGTGGCAAGGCAAGCAAAACGCTTCCCTGTGGCATGTAACTCGCCGCTGAAAAATTAGAAAGATGGCAAAGATCAACCTTCCTGTATCTTTTAAGGTAAAGACATAGAGATAACACTGTCCAGTCAGTGACTGTGCACTAAATACCTTTGAGTGAGCATTTTGGTGATGATATAATCCTAGCAGCTCAAAATGTGCAGTGCTTTTGAAATGCATTACAGGAGGCAGCGTGGTTATCTTAAAGACACTCTCATGCTGCTTTTTAAAACAGAAATGTTCTTAAGTTGTCCAAGTTCAAAGTGCAGGGAATGACATCTGCAACATTTTGTAGCTCTTGCAATATGCTCGCCTCCCAGATTAGATTCAGGTAAGTAAAAGAAAAAATGTCTGCTCAGAAGTTCTCCACTCTTGCTCTCCTAATGGTTCTTTGCTGAGACCTAAAAAGGTTATAGTCTGGTGGTGAACAGCGGATGTAACTGTGACTTCTCCTATTTTCAGAGCCAAAACCTGCTGTTGTGGTATGGTGAACGCTGCTATCGAACCCATCAGACCACATGGGACCTAAGCCATAGATTGCCAATTCCCAGAAAAGAAGGGAAAACCTCTAACGTTTAGGTGGCTCCATCGCTCAGTTACCATAAGAGCCGATAAAACAAAAAATCTGAAATCTGAGCGACCCGGGGTTACTTGTGGTAAATTAAGCCCCTCGTTTAAAACCGAGCCGCGCCGTAGGAAGGCTGCTTTTTGCAGCTTCATTTCCACTCTCTGTGCCCCGACAGCGCGTCCGGCCTCGGAAGCCGAAGCCTCCGGGGGTTGGCGAGGAGTAGCCCCCTACCCCGGAGGATCGCGGCTCTCTCTCTGTCTCCGGGCACCAGCCCGCCCGCCTTGGGCTGACCGCGGCGGAGCCGCCGGAGCCGCGGGGACGGGAT
>WEIU01014550.1:93544-106165 GCA_013389925.1 Aegithalos caudatus
CCGCGCTGCGCGGGGCCGCCCCTGCCTGCGGAGCCTCCGGCGGGGTGGCGAGGCCGGGTGAGCTCGGGCGAGGGCTTCGGGGGATGCTGCGTGCTCCGCAGGCGCTTAGGGCGGCGGTACCCCGAGTCGTCGGGGTGCGGAGGAGGGTGGGCAGGGTTTTCAAAGCCCCTTCCCGCAGCGTAAACACTTCGCGCTCTGAGCTGCCCACAGCGGGGTCCCGCAGCAGATACACTCGGGCATAAACAGTTTCCATAAAGCTTCCTTGGCCCGGGTGCAAGCCAAGTGCCAAATGTCTTTTTTTAAAAGAATAAAAAAAACTCTGATGGGAAACAAACATTTAATCAGGCACGAGATATAAACGAAACATCACAAGGCTTGTATTGCTAAAATGCTTAAACAGGAAGCATATGATTTTCCATGGATGTTTTCCCAGGTGAGTCATGATATTTGCTGCATGCTCTTACTCATTACTGAAGATCTCAGTCCTGTGGCATGTACAGTAGATAAAATGGGAAGATTTAGTTGGACAGATGCTTTAAGTGCAATAAGGAAAAGCACCTTTTCCAGTGCTGTGGCAGAGCAGTTGTGAACTTGTGACTGCCAGCATAGAAATCTCTATGCTCTCGATTTGTCCTTTTACTGAATTCCTGTGGCAGCCAGTGTTACACTAGAAAGCTGTCACTTTTCATAACATGAAGTGCTCTGCATCGGTCATGCAACTCTTTTCCAATTCAAGTGAAAACAAACACCCTTTCAAAGGGAGTTTCCTCTCCCCTCTTTCTGCCCCTGGGACCCACGTCTGTGTGCCAGCGGCATTTCTCAAATCCTGCTGAAGCCAAGGTCCCTTGCCCCAGATCTGATCCCGGGAGAGGAAGAGACCCTCAATGCCTGGCCTGAATACAACTGCAGTCAGTGACCGTGCATGACCAGGGCTGGAGCATACCCTGAGCTGGGAGCAATCAAATACTCTCAGTTCCCGGGGTCTGACGTGGGATTTTGTAGCCAACCCCTTGCAACTGGGCTCAGGCAGAGTCTATTCCCTGCTCTGGGGCCATCTACGACAGCCCTACTGCAGTCACAGGGAAACCTCCCATTGACCAGGTCCTCCTCCACTGCATTCCTGGAGGCAGCAGTCTGGTGTGCAAAAAACAAAAGGACTTGATGAACACAAACAGTACTCTCAACCTGTCTGATGGTGCTGACAGAACCCCGCTCTTCCTACCACTTCCCAAATCTGCTTTGCAATCCAGCAGCTGAGGGAACTGCAGTAAATGTTCATCTATTTGTGTAGCAGCCAACTGCACCGTGTTACACGTAGCCAAAGAATCCCGGAAAGCAGCCAAAGACATAAATTAGGCCAACTACTGGCTAGCCTAACTGATAATATGATAATAGCACTTAACTTACCTACCCCTCAGGAGAGCTACGTAGTTAATGTTTATACACTTTGAAAAGGATGTTCGGGAGTTTTAAGTGATATTACATTGACCTTACAGTTTTAATTTTTTTACTTTTCTGGAGCAAACATATTCTGCACAGTTACTATAGGTCATCTCCAACACAACTTTACCAGCACACTGTAGGGAGCTAACTTGACTGAGCATTTTTTGTTCACTAAAAATTTCCCGAGACTGCTTACCCAGTGAACTCCAGGGACTGGATGGAGAAATGCCTTGTACTGGGTGCATAGCAAGAAGCAGTCTACAGCTGTTCTGAGGAAACATTATAGAAAACCCATATAGAGCTTTGGTGGCAAAAATGGTTTTTATCCAGGGTGCTTCTTGAGGAGCGGGAGAAGTGGGGGATGCTGTCAGGCTTGGAAGGCTTAGCACTGTTAGTGCATAATATACCTTAATTGCAACTATGACACTGTAGGCAAAAGCTGAATAAGCCCCAGATAAAGGATTTATTATTGGGTGCTAAACTGAAATGACCTTCAGACATAATAAAAATGCCAAGAACAAGACATTAATTGGTGCACAAAGCTGACTGTGTATGACTGGCCTGGTGATAAAGAAGACATTATGCACCTCAGATGCTTTGACCTGCACACATCCAAGTCAACAGAGGTTTGGTTTTTTTTATTAAATAATTCACCAAATACCACTTTGACCTACTCTTGCATTTATTAATAAAAAATTGGAGAGCCTGTAATCGAGCATTCCTGCACCAAGAATTACATTGATTACATGTGAGAGTTACATGGTTTCACAGTAAAGCCCATGGTGATTTTATTTTAGTTTGACTGTATAACTGGATTTTAAAATTGACAGGACTTCTAGAAAAGCTTGAACAAAAACCACAGAGCCTCAGCTGTGCGGCAGCTTGCCAGCATAATTTCAACCAAAACTTTTTATTCCTTCCCTTTACACACACAAGCAACAGCTTTCCAAACTTAAGCGGTGCAACAATTTAAATACTGATGTCAGCAGCAGTTTCTGATTGTGGGAAGATTTGGGGTATGGATGGAGTGGTGGTGAAGACTTGAGGCCATTGCTGGCAGGTGATATTCCTGTGATCTCTCATGCCCCCAACACCCGATGTGCTTGCACGGTGGGCCGGGTTGCAGCAGTGCTGTCCCCCACGGCAATCTCCTGGCCTCATGGCAGCATGCTGCCTTGGCGGCAGCTTGCCTTTCTTCTGCTTTTCTCCACTTCCCCAGGACCACCTGGATCCCCTTGGAGACCTCGGGGTATGGGTGTCGTGGCCCTGAAGCCTCAGCCCTGCTCTGGTCCCCCTGGGCGGGAGGGCAGGTCTCTGCCTCTGTCTGCTGCCTGCTCGGCATCTCTTGATACGTTGGGATTTTCCCAAATGCAGGGAAACCCCGGAAGGTTTGGGGGTGGATGGGTTTTTTTATCTTTTATAGGCACGCTGAGCTCCACAGAGGGGAGAGCTGAACAGCAGTGCCACACCGTGCCACAGCCCCTCCGGGGCTCGGTGGGTACCAGCGGCACACGGCTTCGGTGGGGATGCTGCCGCGGGACGCGTCCCGCTCTGACGGGGTGAGGTGCTCCCAGCTCAGGAGCCGCCTTCAGCCCCCGCTCTCTGCCCCGCAGGTCTGGGCGGCGCGGCGGCAGCGAGCAGTCTCTGCGAGAAGGCCTGCAACCCTCGGATGGGCAACCTGGCGCACGGGCGGGCGCTGCGCACCGAGACGTCCTGCGGCCGCCACGNCGGGCTGGCGCACCCCCCCGCCGCCATGGCCGACTCCCCGTTCCGCCTGCCCCGCACCTGGTGGCAGGCGGCCCAGGACGCCCCCCGCGAGACCATCCGCCTGGACCTGGAAGCCGCCTTCTACTTCACTCACTTGATTATGGTCTTCAAGTCGCCCAGGCCGGCTGCCATGGTGCTGGAGCGCTCCCAGGACTTTGGCGAGACGTGGAAGCCTTACAAATACTTTGCTGCTAACTGTTCGGCCACCTTCGGGCTGGAGGATGATGTGAGGCAAAGAGGAGCCATTTGCACTTCCAGATATTCGAGCCCCTTCCCCTGCACTGGAGGAGAGGTAAGTCTGCTTGGTTTGGGACGAGTAAGCCCCTGCCTACTTCAGCCCTCTTTCTCTCTGCCGTCTCTGCGCCCGTGTTTGTGTTTCATACTTCACTACACCAGCATCTCTTGTCATCGCACGTATTTCACAAGGCAAGTTAACGTAATTCATTCCTAGGTGATGTAAGCACTGCCCTGTCTCTTCGTCTCTTTCATCCCTTTCATGCTGCGTTCGTAGTCCCTCTCTTTTCCAAAAAATTCCTTTCCTTTCACCTGGTGAACTCTGCTGCACAACTGCAAACTAGGCACGTGCTGCTAATTCCTCAGGAATGCCAAAGGGAACTTCACTCTAGACGGCTTACTCCAGATCTTGCAGTCGTGTGGTTTTAAGGTGATGCAAATCAGTGTGACCAAATGCAAATATGTTAAAATTAATAGTCACCAGATTGACTTTTAATAGTTACTGCCTTCACTGAGAAATAGGCATATAATTAGTCAAAGTGGCTACTCACCACACCACTGAACTATGGTTCCCATAAACCAGGTTATCCAGGTAATCTTAAAATTTACACCTTGTCTTCTTTTTTTCTGTGCACACTTACGTGAAGAAAAGGAAGAAAAAGTTCACGTTTGCTAAGAAAAAAAAAAAAAACAAAACATGAAAGTCCGGTCATTTTCAATATGAGAAACAGCAGATAACAAGTGATGCATTTGCAGGCGCTACCAGTAATAATCTTCCCAGAGTGCAATTCTGTCTCCCAGTGCTGGGGAGCTTCCCCTGGGAACCGTGGCCATGGGGCCGCCCTCCTGTGTCTCCCCGACTCGTGGGGACGCATCCACGGTGACCAGCTCTGGACTTTAAAGGCCCTCTAGTGGCCTAATTTAATGAAATTGCCAGGAAGCTTAAAATTTCCCTCTGGCCTAACACAGAGAAAGGATAAAATCTGGTTAGTGAATCAGGAGATCACTTAGATCACTGTAGCTTCTGCTGAGAACTTGTTTTGAGGTGAAAGTGCGATCCTCAGAGGCCACCATTCATGTTAAGAAAAATCATGTTTTCAGACCCCTTTGCAATCATTTGTGGTCACCTCTAGCCATGCTCTGGCTAGGAAGCAACTCTCTGCAGAAATACTGAGAGCTGTTTTTTCATTAAAGTGCATCTGTTAGCTGTGTCTCAGGAGGCAGCCAATGCCTTGCTCTAGTAGAAGCTATTCCATGCTCTCATCAGCTCAGAGTGTGAGAAACAAGGATCTCCAGACCTGTCAGATAGAGCCAGGGTAACTATTCCATTATATTTTAAATCAAATGACTGGTGAGAAAAAGTGCTATCTTTAATTTCCTGCCACCCTTTGCTTGTGCCCCCAAAAAGCTGCCTAAACTTCCTTTCAGAGTGCGATATATAAAGGGGCTTACAAGAAAGGCAGAAAAAGACTTTTCAACATGGTCTTTTCTGACAGGACAAGGGGCAACAGTTTTATACTGAAATTGATTTTGACTGGAAATAAGACATTCTTTGATTATGAGGGTCATGAGGCACTGAAACAGGTTGCCCAGAGAAGCTGTGAATGGCTCATCCCTGGAAGTGTCCAAGGCCAGGTTGGATGGAGGGCAACCTGAACTGTTGAAATACGTCCCTACCCACGGCAGGAATGTTGGACTCAATTATCTTTGAAGGTCTTTTCCCAGCCAAATAATTCTGTGATTCTGAATCAGGGCTAACTACAAAGTAAGACCTACAAAAGGATGTATGTACCCCACTAGGAATTCCTCAGGCCCTCAGTACTTGTGCTAGCCTCTGTGTCCAACCATCTGAATCATAAAGTTATGCCAGCCTGTGGTGGAGGGCAGGGACAAATCCACAGCTCTTAGGCCAGCCAGTGGGATTTCTCTTGGGTATATGACTTACATGCTCCTTTTTTAGCTTTCCAGGGATTTTTACTCAGGGATGTGAAAGCCAGGGCATCCTACAAGACAGTATTTGCCTCACTGGTATTGATCCCGTGTTGCACCATCCTGGTGCAGTTTTCATTGTGGTCACTGCACACCAGGATGGTGCTGTCCCTGCACACAGGATGGTGGCTGTGCCTGGAGAGAACCTGTACAAATCCCAACCTCAGGCAAGCTCCTCTCTGGGCTGGTGCAATGTGGGGACAGTAGAATCAAGGTCTTGTGTGTAAAAACCAATGTGTGTCTCAAGAAGAAAAGTAAATTGGTGGTGTTTGATGCATCTGCAGTAGCATGCTGCAAAGAGAGGCTATATACAGAGGTTGCTCCTGTGGGACCTCTTCTTTTGGCATCGCTTTAGTTAATGTTATTGCAAAAAAGCTATAAAAGTCAAGAGCATTAAATTGTTCAAGTTTTAAACAAATACTGATCCAAGGAGCTGGAGCGTAGACGATTTTGCTCACATGGTACACTTCAGTTCCTGCACTTAAACACCACTTTTTACCTGCAAAGCAGTAACAGCAGCTCTCCAGATGGCAAGCCTGCATGCTTAGCAAATATCACATTTAATTTATTACAGTGTGCTGCATTCCAGCAATTACTAGTAGCTGCCAATAGCAACATGTATCTGACCTAAAGAAACATCAGAGTTTTGTGTTCTGTTTGGAGTTATGTTGTGCTTTACTCCCACTTTGGTAGCACCTAATTTCAGACACATGCAAACAGTAATTTCACTTGAAACAGTGGTTTCAAATATGCAGTCATCCAAAATGTCAGTGTCTGAAGGGTATTACTCATTACTCTGAAGAGTATTACTCATTTTCTTTAAAGGACAGCTACAAATTCTGTGAGTGCCACTGGATTTCTTTTTTAACTTTTTAGATTTTTAAAACTGTGATGTAACAACTGTAACCCCTGATCCAAACCATGTGCCACACTGTCTGCATACTGCTTTCTCACACTATAGACATTTCAACCTCACATGTGCATTTCTAGGCACAGTGCTAAGAGCTTGCAGGATTTTGCAGGCTACTGGGGTCTCAGTGCATGCTGCTGGCAGCTCACTCACTGCTGTCTAAGCCCTTGGATGAGTAGTTTGTCTCAGGTGAGGCCTCAGGTGGTGGTGACTCACCCCAAATATCACCAGAGTTTGGCACAGACCTATGGCTTGTTGGGCTGGTGGTTTCTGGTTTTACCCTCTGTAAAGAACAGGCAGTGCTGATCCATCTGCATTTCTGCTGATTGTTACAGTGCAAGCAAGCCCCAATTCAAGTCAGCAGTATGCAGAACCCCACAGTACTCAGGGGCTTAGGGCCTTTTTTCAATATATCGCCTGATTAATTTGGGTCAAAGGTGCATCTGCTTCACTTTTTATTAAAAAGAAAGACTTTTTACATTCTTCCCTCATCATCATGAGTCATTCCTTAGATGCCTACCTCAACTCTTATCAAAAATCCTCCTTCATCAGAATTTGCCCTGTTGTTGTTCTTGAGGATATTTATGACAGTGTAGAAAACAAGCTGACAAGCCTCTAGGTTCATTTCAAAGACCCAGATCTCAGAAATGCTGAAATTGCTCTGGGAGATGCCTTTCATCCTTCAGTAGCATTGTGGCTCTGGCTTGCCTTTGCAGTGGTGGCACTGAAGAGCACTGGGAGAGCGATGCTTCTCCCTGCTTCACGGGAGGCAGCACCGTGCCGCAGTCACCTCAGCTGGGTGCCACATCAGCAGTGGGAACCAGACCAGGTAATTATGTCACACACCATGTGTGGCACTTGGATGGTCTGTTGATGGATAGAATCACTTCATCAGGGACTTGGCAGGTCCCTGCTCTTCTTTGCTACCTGTTCCTAATGCTGCAAGTCCTCTGGACATGGTTATCTCTGACTATATCTGCAGCTCCAGTCTGAGGCAGGGAAGAGATGGAGGATCAACAGCCCAGTGGTGGAATTAGGAAGGAAAGGACAAATCTGGTCAGAACTGCCAAGCAAAGAGCTTGAAGGCTGTACTGATGTCAGGAACATTGACTAAAATCCCTGGGTTTGATCTAAATGGTTTTTTTTGGTGGAAGCAAGCCTGAGTTCACAGGTCAGCATGTTCCCAGAGACCTCAGGGGCTCTGCTGGGCTGAGCCCCATACCAGGGCAGCCTGGCTGCAGTCTTCTCGTGCAAAGAAGAACCACTATTTCAACAACCAGCAAAGTAGTCAGTGATTTCTCTGCAGGTATACTGAAGACAAACAAACCAACTGAGCCTCTCCTCAGTAAGGAATAGGAAAGAAGGCAGAAGGTGAGTGCCCGCCTCCTGCCCTGGCATCCAAACCTTGGTACAGCCAGCCTGGATTTCCAGCTATCTTCAAGCATCTGCCTGTTTGAGGAGCTGGATTTTCAACAGTGTGAAGGGGACACATTCCCATATCAGGAAATAATTTTGGATCAGCTGCATGCAGAGAGGTCATTATCGACTTCCCCTATGCTTAATATAGTGAATTGTTTCAAGACAGCAGTTTGTTTAGCACAGGCAGAAACCTCTAAATGTTAGCCTTGCATCACCAATGTTTTAAGAGAAAGGCTATGACCAAGTTTTAGCCTGAATCATACAAAAATGCTACAAATGCAGAGTATTTTGTTGTTTTTCAGGGTGTAACTCTTCAGCCACATTATTGCAAGGGAAATCAGAACTGGATTCATCAGCTGAGCATAATCTGATCTAAGTAAACAAGATGCAGAAATAAACTGTTTCAGCTTCATGCTTGGACAGGAATACTAATTTTACTGCTATGCATAAAAGGCTATCTTCCCTCTCATAGTTCAGATCATATTAATATTTTCTTTTCACCACACTAATCTTAAAATTATCCTTGGCTAGGGATCATTATTGAAGACTCATCCACAAGGGGCCCTTAGCAGATGTTAACTCTTTAACTGAGAGTGACTGTCCACTCTGCAATGCAATTATCTCATTCACTTTACATTCCCATCTGTGGTCAATTCAGATTAGCTCGCCTGAGTGTCCCCATTTAGACAAGCTCCAGAATAAAAGGGCTTATTGAAGCAGAGTCTCCTTGACAAGGTTTTAGTAAATTAGTAACTTATTTTAGTGTTCATCGATTCAGAATATTGCTAATAAATCACTTGGAAACCTCAGTATTGGTGGTGTTAGCTATTTATAGAAGAGGCATATTTGCAGTTTGACTATATTCCAGCAACAAATTCTAACATGCTTTTAACTTTTGAAACATCACATTACCACTATATTGCTGTGGGATGCATGTCTTACTGAGCATTTTATTGATCTTGTTCCTTCCATAGTTGAAAAACCTTCACATGTTTTGCCTTTCTCTGTTACTGCATGCAGCCTGCCTCTTTCCCATGAGGATTTGGACACCAGTTCTACTGGTTTTACCTGAAATTAGCTGTGTGGAGCAGAAGTAAATTGTGTATTTCCACTCAGAAATCTGGCCATGACAGACAGTGAGTGATTGTAACGCTTGCTGCTGAAACAAATAGGAGTTAGTCAGTAATTTTATTTTTGAGTCCTAATTTTAGGGTGTAGAAACTTCTGTTTGCTTGGGTCTTTTTGCCTTTTAGGCCCGAATAAGATTAGTTTTCAAGCTTATAATTGTTGTCCTTAACTAAAGCTACATTTTAATTGTGCTGAGGTCCTTGAGGGATCTTGTGGGTAACAGATTTGGGTTCAGTCACTTGCAGGACTTCACAAAGAACCTGGGCAAATATGCAAGAATAACCTCAAAACAGCCTGGGATGTCAACCCATTAGAGGGCTGCAAACATCTTTTTTAATTGTCCTGTGCCACTGACATCTGCACAGACAGAAAACAGGCCCAAACTGTTGAGAAGGAAAAAGAGGGATCCTGGCAGATGTTCAGCAGTGCTCAGGATGTGTGAGGACATACCTAGGGAAATATGTTTTCAAGCTCCATCTCTACACTTCGTAGAAGTGCAGTTTGTAGGGAAAAGACCTCTTTAACAGCGTCTTCCTGATCATCCTATCTTTGGGAAAACACAAACTGCTGGGCTCTCTTCAGAAATGCCATGTGCAAAGGAGAGGCTGTTCAGCTAGGGGTGGTTGGGGTGGTGACCAAATTCTGTCCAGCTCTTTGCATTATATCACTAAATCTAGCAAGAGTTGGGGACCATTGTTTCATAAGCTCAAGGATAATGATTTCTAGGGGAATAGTTAATGAGATGATGTAAATGAAGCTAGGCTGAGGTCAATAAAGTTATGTAGGAGCCTAGAAATCCCAGACTGTGGCAGCTAGCAGTAGCATCACTCTAGCAGGACACCATATCGCACCAGCCAACTTGCTGATGGCTGTGGTGAAGTGCCTCCCTTGGTTTGATCCTCAAGCTTTCCTTCCTGCAGGGAAGCCCATCTTCCCAAGCACTGTGGGGGGTTTCCAACCTGGTGCAAGTTTCCAACAATGGAAATGTTGAGAGGAGATTTTCCCTTTAAATAATGGGGCAGCAAAAAGCTAATCAGAGGAAAAAGGGGAAACTTTAGCTTAATTTTCACCTTTGCTTAGGAGAACAAGAGACAAGGGCCATTCTGGGCACATGTGGGGATGAACCTTTAGTCTCTGACAAATTTTACCATGAAAGATACTTTAGAGTTCAGTCACAACAGGCCTGGCAAGGCAGCCAGCACCTTCCTTTTAAGTTTTCTCTCTGTGGAGTACCAGGCATGATACAGCCAGATCTGTGGGCCAGGTTGTGACATATCCCTCCCCCTCTCCCACGGGCCATCCTAGAGAAGTGACATGTCCCCTTATGAGACCTCCTGGATGCTCAGCATCTCAGAAGGACATGGGCATGTGAAGAGCAACCTGCCCCCTGATCCTCTGCATGATTTCTCCCATTACAACTAGGCCATAGGATCGTCTCCTTCCTGGATTTCCCAGTGCTTTTGGCACTTGGGGGTTGGCCCTCTGCTTGGCCAATTCTTGAAATGCAGCCACCTCTGGGATGGAGCATAGCCAATGTTTAACAGTGCATATCAGCACACCCCTGTTTGAAACAGCAAGTTTCTAACAACTGCTTCTGGATTGACCTCCAATTGTGGCTAAAACAAATAATTCTTTGGAAGGGAGCTTGACCAGTCTGTGAAAGGGGGGATATTGTAGGCTGCCAACAGCAGGAGCTCCAGGAGACCCTTTCCAAACTTCTTATGTAGGATGTGAAGAGCACTGTACCCACATGAAACAAGAGAAGTTTGGGTAGGCAGTATTTAATTCTCTAAATTGGCATCTGGCCTTGTTAATGGGACTATTGCTTCCCTTGAGAAAAGTGCCATGGGATTTTAACGGTGCCTCTGGAGCCTCTCTTCAGGCACTGCACCCCACTGCTTCATTTCACATTTCATTTTTGGCATGAAGAGAAGGCTAGCTCACTTATTCAGCTCCCAGTTCTCTGGCTGGAAAGTAGGACTGCTATGTTTCTCTTTGGGATTCCTGGATACAACTGGTTACAGGGGAAGCATGTAACCTAAAGCAGTTTATTGATGTCTCAGAAGTTTTGGATCAAAAGCTCATTTGAGATTAATTGCCATGCAACAATGAATGTCAATGTGGGATACCCAGTCTAACAACATTCAAAATCCTACACAAATGGTGAAGTTATCAAATTGTCCATGGGTAACATTTTACAGGAAAAAAAGAAGTTTATGTCCAGAACCCAGTTTACTAGATGTATATACTGTGAGTCTTTTACCATCAACCTCTCTGCAGCATCCGTCATTCCAGTAATCAAAATCTATAGCTATGGGTTGGAAAAGGGGTGCTGTTTCTTGTGACCTTTTTGACAGTGTGTAGTTACATATAATTCTGACAGGTGTTCTTTTTCCTAGGATAAAGCATAGCTCATGGTAGCTGGGTAGTTCAAGCAGACAGTCCTATAGGCACAAAGCCTTTTCATTATAAACAAGAGCAATTGAAAAATATTCATGGAATTACTCTTAGGCTGAAAGAAATCCCCTTGATCCATAGTACCATTGCAGTTACTGAAACACTAACCTGCTGCTTTTCAGGCTTTTGCAGTGGTGTGTTGTACTCAGAAGCTGTTAAAGAGGTTATTCTGCAGCTCTGGGGAGTGAGCCAGCTTTTCTTACAGCCCTTCCAATGAAGAAGCAAGTCCAGTCCTTTGTTTGGCTTTTTTGGAGGTAGCTCCACGTTTTTTTGGGTCTTCCATATGCACAACAGGTACTGCCGGCAGGCCAAGGCTGAGAACATAAATCTTTTATGGGGATAGGAAAAGGAGCAGAATTGCTGGAAGGAAGTGTACTTAAATATCGTCTTTCTTGCTGATGGGTCAAAGGACTTCTATTGGGGGTTGGACATGGGGCAGAGCCCAGCATCCCCCAGCTAGAGAGAGAGGGTACACCCCAAGAGCTGACCTGTGGTTTTATCTGCGTGACAATGGGGAAGACGTGGGAGTGTGGGATGGAAAAACCACTTCTGTCCTGGCTGCACGGGTGCGTGAGCTCAAAGAGAGAAACACTCATCAAGGGGATTCCACTAAAATAGAAGTAGCCTCAGCCTCCCATGACCAGACTGCCAGGTATTCCAGAAGTGACGATGCTGTGTCAAATCCCCTTGAAGGAACCTCTACCATGTATGCCCAGGAGGGAAATAATAACCAGTGCTAGAGGGGCACTGCCTCTAGCCAGGAAGAGGCATGGGAAGACCGGGTCTTTTGGACGGTGTGGATCCGATGGCCTGGCACATCAGAGCCACAGAAATATAACGCTTTGGTTGATACTGGCGCACAGTGTACCCTGATGCCATCAGGACATGTGGGGACAGAACCTGTTTCCATTACTGGGGTGATGGGAGGATCACAGGAACTGACTCTGTTGGAAGCTGAGGTGAGCCTGACCGGGAAGGAGTGGCAGAAACATCCGATTGTGACTGGTCCAGAGGCCCTGTGTATTGTGGGCATAGACTTCCTCAGGAATGGCTATTACAAGGACCCTAAGGGACTCAGATGGCCTTTTGGGACAGCTGCTGTGGAAGCAGAAGGCATTAAGCTACTGAACACCTTGCCTGGACTGTCAGAGAACCCATCTGCAGTAGGACACCTGAGGGTAGAAGAGCAGCGAGTACCCGTGGCCACATCGATGGTGCACCGCCAGCAGTATTGGACAAATCGAGATGCTGTGATCCCCATTCACAAGATGATC
>WEIU01014551.1:603-17091 GCA_013389925.1 Aegithalos caudatus
TCTTAAAGAATACTGACTTATGTCTCAATACTCCATTATACTGTAGTCTCAGGAGTCAAAGAAGTCAATGAAAGCAGGAGGTGTGCAGAACTGCTTAAAAGTTACTCAAAAATGGCAAGATTAAATCTGCAGGGAGAAATAAAGATCATTTTTGCCATAAGATATTTTCTGAGCTTTCCCTACTTCAGTACATAATTCATTTGGTTATCTTACGTGCTGAGATTTGTGAACTATGAATTTTTGAATCTTGCATGACAAAATAAGTTCTTGTTCAATACTCAAATCTTGCTCAGACACGTTTCTTTGAACTGAGTGTCTGAATTAGAACTCTAACATCTTTTTCATTAGGTGAAAATGTCACTTCAATAGGAAGCACATTTGGTAGCAAATGTTAATAGGCATGAAGTAGGTATTGGATTTTGTAGTTACACTGCATTTCTTCATATCAAAAGGTTATAGAGTATGCACAGATATATGTTACCTGCCAAAACTCCTGGAGTTAGTATTCTTCATTTGTCCTCTGCTTTGATTGACATATGTTGGCAACTCTATAAATAAATAATTGAGGTTCTTTGCAAGGTTCATTTGCTGTTAAGACCAATCTATGCCTTGCCAGAGTGTTTGAGTGGAAGGCTGCTCTCCCTTTGAGTTACTCTGAGCTATTTAAATGTATTGATAAGAACTTTCTCTGCACTGCTGTCGTCAAGAATAGCACTTCTGATCTGCAACTTGAACAATAAATGATGGGAAAGGTGTCTTTTGTGCAAAACACTTAAACTATTCTTGATGTATTATTTATATAGGCTAATTTCTAAATAAAAATATCAAAGCATTTAGTTGTGCATTTCAAAATCTATAACGAGTGTTACCTTTGTTTAATGTGTTTAGCTTAAGACTATTATGAGCACAGAGATTGATGACAAAGGCAAAATCTGAGGTGCATGAATTGCTTACAAACCATTTTTTTCTGATTTCAGATTATGATACTAAGGGTCATCCTTAGAAAGTAAACTTGATTTCCACAGAAATGAACAGTCATGTTAATTCACTCATTTAAAACTTGTTCAGCAAAAGACAGTTTTCAGCAGGAAGATGAAACAGGAAAATTATAAACCATGAGGCTAATTGCCATCAGATTCTTCCCCCTCTCTGCATAATACCTGATGGAAGTGTGCTCTTGATTTTAGTGAATCTTGTTATCCAGGTTTTCTGGTAGAAGGAATTAATCAAGAAGATCAGTCTTGCTGGTTGGAAGAGCTGGAACCTGTCCTTTAGGCTCCTATTATTAGTGGCTTTTGTGTCCCCTTTGCTACTGGTTATCTGTCACATATTTTTACACTGTAGGAGCCTACATATCATTTACTACGACTACAGAGCTAAGAGGAATATATAGATACATATTATATATGTATAGATATAGATATATACATGTTTTTTACTTTTTATTTCACAATTTTGTCTTTACTCTTTCGAGGACACAATGAGCTGTGACACACAGACGCAAGCTACACATATTAAATAATTCCCATTTTCTCATAAAATTTTTTACAGAAGTCACGTATTTTCCATTTGTTCATAAAATAGTTGTCATCAGTATATCTACACCCTATTACTGAAGCAAAAGCTGAGGTAGGTTTTGGGTTAGGATTTACTTTCTTAGGGTTATCAAGGATAGATATTTGATTAGGTACTTAAATAAGCCCTTTATTTCCTGCCTTGCAGAATTTCTTCTCAGGTACAATTCTTACTCTCTCTTTTTATTGTAAAATTTGCACTTTAATTAAGATTGCTAAGAGAAATGCCACACTATCTTGTGGATGTAAAAAGGGTTATTCACAGAAACAAATTCATTTCTTAGCTCCTAAAGCTGAATAGCCCCTATCTGTGTGTTCTGTCGCTGTTTAAATATTACTCCTTCCTGATTAATTCCTTGATTGCTAGTGATTTAGAATGTGCCAAAGTTGTTAAAGGACATTTTCACTTGAGAGTGAACATTCCAAGAATAATCACTTTTGAAGAAAGAAAACATGAGAAATGGAAACCACAAAAGAGTGAAAAATCATCATAAATCTATCTCTCATTTCTTCATTTATGCCTTCACTTAGGTTCATTTTCTGGTGGAAAAGGACTTGTTGTCACCTAACCTTGTCACTGTAACATTAGCTGAGCAGACATCTGAAGAGAGCAGAAAACAGGGTGATCCTTGGGCAGCTCCTCTTCAGCATCTCCCATGTAGGAGCTCCTGTTCCTGGATCATACTTAAAGAGCTGTTTGGCCTGTGCTCTCCTCCAACTTCTTGTTCTTCTGGGAACTCTGTGTATCTTTTGTATCTACCAGTCATTTAGTCTTATTTTTTGCCTGTTGCTGTTCTGCTTCTTAGTAAACTGTTATTTTTTTCACATACACCTACTCTTTCCTCACTGGCGGAAAGAGATTTGTTGAAATTAAAAGGAGGCCACTCATTCCAGAGTGTTCTTCTTTGAATTGTCTCAGACCAAGCCACTGCTCTTCTGGAAGTTCACAATGTTGTTCTGTAACTTGATATATTGACTGACTTTATCACTAAACTATGCCATCATTGCTAACATTCTCCATGAATAAAAGAGCAGCATTGGTAACTCTCTGTGCTCCTCTGAATTTGCACACCAGCCTTCTTCAAACTGAAAACTCATTTGACTAGGCTGTGTGTTCCTGATAAACAAAGCAAAGTCTGTGTGCTGTGTCACGAGCAAATATTCTGGAAACAAACAAATCATCAAACAAAACTCATTTAAGCAATTTTCCCCACCACCTTCCCTCCTTCACCTAAAAGCTTCCTACATCAGGATCAAATACTTCAAAAATAGTGAGTCAATAGCCCTTCAGCTTTCTTCACAGAAATATAAAATGACAGGTCTGTATGTTTAGTGATAGTCTAAAGATTGTTTTATTTTTGTATTAATACCAAGGTTAGTGTAAAAATGAGATTTTTGTTTTAGTACTAATATTATTACTTCGGTGTACTGATATGGAGGTGACTGCTCCTACAGAAACATCCAAACTTGGTGGAGAAAGGAACACCATGTGCTCACCAGGAAATAATAATGAGGCATAGGATTCCTGTCATTTTTCATACACTCAGCCCTATGACCTTGGAGTCTTTAATAAATATCACAAGTGACTCTGCCTTCCCCTCAGAGCAGATACATTGTCTCATGGGGATTCCCAGTGTCTGCTTAGGTCCTGGAATTCTGTGCTGCTCTCTCTTTCTGTTGGAATCTTACATTCAACACGAATCCCTTAAATTTTGGCATAAATTTCATGTTTATAAGTGACATAAACAAGAAATCATAAAACTTAGAACTTATTCTATCACTTTATTATCTGCTTAAAGCATGGAATTACATTTGTTGCTGTTGTTAGAGCTTACTGTGATAAAGTATGAGAAAAAAAAGAATAGAGTGTGGGCTAAAATGTGTGCTCTAGTCAATAAATGAACTGGATGCTGAAATTTTGCAAATGCTAAAACACTCAAAATAATTGTTCTTCTTCCATTAGAAAATATATCAATTTGGCTTTATAGTGCATAAGGTCTTCATTGTAAAGAAGAAAAGAACCCAAATCCACTTAACATTTTTGGTGGTTTTTTTTTNATTATGAAAACAAAGTGATTGATAAAATCATAATTATTTTAAAGTTTATAAAAAAATTCTGGACTAAAGCAGTCTACAATTGCTTTGATCAATATTTTTAGGTGGGCTGTGATGAAATGAAAGTGAGTGAATATTCATTTTGATGTGTCCCTGCACATTCAAGAAATACTGTTACCAAACTGTATTCATTGTAAAAAGAAAGGAAAAAAAGCTGATATATGTTTTTCAGATTTGATCTAGGGAGAAAAAGACCCAATATTGAATATACAGTAGATTATATTTTTTATACCAAATAATTTATTGCAGAAGGGTGTAAGTCAGTTAATACTCTATTTTGTCAGAGTCATGAATTAAAGTAAATGAAAGGTGTCAGGCACACCTGTAAAGATTATTTCATGTAAATCACTCCAATGGAACACAATGAAATGGTTTCATATGCTTACTTCCTATGAAAATCAGAGCAGAAATTCATGGAAAAAGATTTTTTGACATGGTATGAAAGTTTTCTTTGTTTCACAATCCTGACCAGAGGGGAAAACTCCCTTAAAAAGCCAAGAAAATTCTAATGCATTAGAAATGTTCATTTCTCAGTTCAAGTTTTTCTGATAATTTAATGCCTTTGGAAATCACAAAGAAGTTTTGACTGATGATGTGGCATTAAACTGCATTTTAAGTGCCAAGAGAAGATGCAGCAACATCATTACCTTGAATTAAAGAGCAAGAAGAGTATTCTACTGGGAACATTATGGTACCTATAGGAAGGAAATAATTCATGAGTGCTCTTCATCAAATTAGCTTTTTACCTCAGTTCTAGAATAAATGATAAAATTGTCTACAGAATCTGTCTTAAATCAGTAGAAAGCTGCAAACCTCCTAAATCTCAATAACTGTCTGGGGTAATCTTCAAGAGCTCAGTGCTGTTAGAGTTTGTACTAATGGTTATAATGTGAAATCCTCTAACCCAGAGCTTATTGCTACTTATCTAGCAAGTACTTGAAATGAGGTGACATAGTAATGAGTTGATACAAATTACCTTTATAACTTTCAAACTACTTCTAGTCAGAGGCAAGCAATCTAAGGAAAGCTATTGTCTGTTGAGATAACCTGGATGTGTTCCATTTGATTGAATAGAGCTGTTTGTTAAAATATTAGAAAATATAGCAGTGATTTCTATTCTCTACCTCTCCTTACTTGCTCTGGTTACACATAAATACTTATTTGGCTTTACCAAAATAATGACTTTATTTTTTTCTGATAACAACAAACCAGATTTTTGGATGGTGTATGAGCCCTTGCTATCATAACACAGCCTAACTATTAGAATCATTTGCAGTTCTGTTGTTAGCTAATGCCAGTTGGAGTGACTTTGCTTATGGCACATCAAAATTCATAATTAAAGAGCAAGCCTGCAGACACTTGATACTTCCTCACACAGCAGAGCACTGTCATAAGCACAGCTATGCTGTGTGCCTGGTGCCTCCCTCATTTAAATCATTTGGAAAGAAGATTGGGATGGTGTAGAGAGCATTATCTGCAAGCAGATGCTGTACGTGACAAACCCTTTACACTGTCATTTTTGCAGAAAGAATTTGACAGACAAGCAAGTTTTACATATGTAAGGAGTCAGTGTTGAAAGATAACTCAGTTTTGTGGACTTGCAAAATTTACTGTTTGTGCTAGACTCGAGTGAATAATTTTCACAGGATTATTTATTTAATGTATTCACTTCCTCTTCTAATAGAACAGACTGTAATTTACCATTAAATTGTTGTTATCTGATGTTTCTTTTCCTCTGATTTTTTTTTTCTTTTTTTAATTTTTATGACTTGGTCTTAAGAAGACTTCTGTTATTTGGTACTTTTCAGACTGTGAAGTAATGTATCAGAGAAAATATGAGAAGAAACTTTTGAAGATGGGACTAATGACAATACAAGAACTTCCAGTGAGAATTTTCTGACCATCAGGTAGTAATTTCATATCTGCAAAGAAGAATTATTCTTGTGTAGAATCATGATCATGAAATCTTTTCTCTGGACCATAGAGCATCCTGTGGATGAGCAACAACTACACTCTATGCAAAAATGTATCCGTGAGAAGTAATTAGAACCTTGAATGCTTGAAAACTTCTAAAAATTGACCCAGGAACGAACAAATTTTTTATTAAGTTGGAAGAGGCAAAACACAACGTAAAAGAAGCTGTGGTTTGTAATGTGCTTGATCAGAGTTTAAAGAACTAATTCAGTCACTTTTTAACCACAGCCTATTTCATTTGCCTCTGAATAATACTGGATCCAAGTGGTGATTGCTCACTTCGGGTTCCTTTCCCAGTTCCATGTGATTTTGTCTGGCATTTAACCACACAACCTCAGGATAAGCATGTGCAGGATAGCAGGGTGTTGGGCCCCTCTGCAGAGCACATGGAGTAACACAGACACATTGTCAGGGAATTGGCAGTTTCTAAGCATCCTCAAGTTGGAAAATGTGTTTGGAAGGCAGAGCTTTATGGCATGGTTGGACAGCAGGTTTGACAGTAGGCCTTGGGCTCTGTCAGGATGAGGAAAAATTACCAATGAAAATACAACCTTGAGTGCCCAAGATAAACTTTTCTCAGTAGTTTCAGGGTTGTGGATCAACGCATGCAAATTCCAAATCCTTCTTACCAAAAACATTGCAACCTTGAATAATTCCTCAGTATTTCTTGGTATTCATTCTACAGTGCTGCCTTAGCTTTAGCCATGTGGTGAAATAAATCTGACTCTAACCTGTGCAGTCTATTCTAACCCTTACAATGAAGATAACTCTCCTAATGTCCAATCTAAACTTCCCCTGGGATAATTTGAGGTAATTTCTTCTTGACCTATTACCTAGGAGAAGAGACTGACCCCCACCTGCTACAACCTCCTTCGAGGGAGCTGGAGAGAGCAATAAGGTCCCCCCTGAGCCTCCTTTTGTCCAGGCTAAGCACCCCCAGCTCCCTCAGCTGCTCCTCAAAGGACTTGTGTTTGAGACCCTTTCCCAGCTCCATTGTCCTTGTTTGGAAGGGCACATCCCTACCCAGATGCATCCACACATAGGCAAAGCCTTGGCCACATTTGTGTGACTTCAAGTTGCTAAATAATTCAGTAGGCTCTAGGAAAAGGAAGGAGTCTCAGGTAAATTGAGTTATAATGGTCTGTAGCCCTCTCTGGGAGGGGTGGAGGAGATGAGCTGCTGGTTTGGATGAGTTCCTTCTTCCCTGTGAGTGGTGCCAGTAGCCTTGATTTGTGAGTGTCAAGTGTCCAGGTGTCCTAGAACAGAGGTCTTGGAGCAGATGCTGCCTTCCATACCCACCCAGCTTTAGAAAGTGAATTCTGAGTTTTAAAAATTGGTGAGAGCAGGCCAAACCTGTGTCAACACAGATTTACAGCTGTGGATAACTTACACTGACTTATGCCAGCTTTACATTTACAGCTAATCTAAAGAAGTAATAAGTGATACTGGGTTTACACTGACTCCTTCCTTTGATAGTACAAAAGAATGCAACTTCATAATAATAGCTTGAAATACCATAGCTAATTTTAGTTCAAAGACTCTCTTTTTTATTATTTTTAAAATGTGGTAGCTGATAGTCTTTTTCCTCTTCAAAGGAGGAGAAAATAAGCAACACTTTCTGTGAGAATGAAATAATGAAACAAGAAAATGGCTTACAGGAAGAATTTTTAAGACCCTTTTATCTGAACTGATACTGACTCTCGTAAATCTTTTGGCAAAATTGTCTTTCAGAAAACAAAGCAAAAAAAATCAAACAAAATAAAAAAGGAATCTGAAAACATTTTTCACTCTTCATGCCTTTAATAGTTTGCAGGGAGATACAGAAGTATTTTCTTGGGTTCTTTTTTTGCTCTATGTGGCATATGTGCCTTTTAGCTCTTTAATTTTCTTCCACAGCATTTTTTTCCTCTCTGAAATTTAATGACTCACAATTTCCTTTGTCATTCCATCTGGTTCACTCCATGTCTTTGAAACATTATTCCTTTCAGACACATGGTAAGCAACAACACTATGCCTACATTTTTAAGTGTAGGTAGCATTTTACAGAATCAATTGTTCAATAGTGTTTTTTTTTTCAGTGGAAAATAGGGATACTCACCCTTAAAGAGGACAATAGCTGATGAACTAGAGAAATAGTATAATTCAGCTATTGAAGCATTTTCCAAAGCTTGGTCTTTGTGTGCTGGTGTTAATAGCATAACATTTGGGCTCAGATACCCTGAAGTAATTCTTATAGTTTATGTGTATAAGACTTCCCAGATCTTATATTCCTGACTTAGAGAATATTCCTTGTTTATAACCTCCATCATTCAGTTAAGAAACGAGAACTTACTTTTAAAGTTTTTTTGAGATAATGCTACTATACCTGTTGAGACAGCTTTGTGCTTATTAACTATGTTTCATATTTCTGTTTGGTCCTCTAAAATAATTTAATAGTTCCCTTCAAACAATATTTAAGCAGTTCACATCCTTGGGCCTAGTTAGCTCCCAAAATTATGGTGTTAGGGGATGGGAAGGATGGTATCTTCTCTCAGAGTTGTCCAACTCTTCTTCTTCAGTTAGATGGTTGCATAAAAGAGCTTCTAAGGGCTCTTTACATCTGTTCTAAATGACAAGTGACTCTCCACACACACTGCTGTCAGCAATTCATAACAATTTCTGTACCTCTCCATTGCATTAAATATTTAATCAGATCTATAATAAACAAGTTAATGCACACAAGTCAAAGTGCAGTCACTCACACCTACACTGAGAAATAAAGAGAACAACTAGACTTTTAGAGAAACTAAAGAGATAACTAGTAAAATTAGGAGTTCAGAAGCAAACAAAAAGACCTGAGATACAGTCACAATGACTCATAATAAGAGACTTCTTAATTAAAAATTATGGTTTTCTTTCACATTTTCATTACAAGTAAAAATTGCATTTCTTTTAGAGCAGTATGTTTCTGCTTCAGTCACTAGGCATTAGACAATGCTAAATTACAGTTTCCCAACAGCATATTAATGATGGCTTGAGACCATTTGTTAATGCTCATCATATCATACATACATTGGGTTTTATTCACTCTTCTTTTCTTGTGCTAAATCTGAGAAATAGATTTCATTCCTTCCAGCCTGCAAACTTACAGAGTTTCAAAATGAGTATGACATTCTCAGAAATGCATTCAGAAGGGGTCTGTTTGTGTCAGCTTGTGCCTGAAATGAGTGTAGTGGTAAGAATACAGAATTGTGTCTGTGGTTATAAAATGCACAGATTTTGAACTGGACTTTCAGCCCAAAACTGGTTTGTCTCCATGGTGCAGAGAGAAACTATTTTTATTTTTCAGCCTGCCTTGCTTATAAAAGTACTTCCTTTATTTAATCTTACTTTTCCTTAGCACTGCTCCCAATGTGAAGACGACTGTCAGCAGAGAGCTGAGGATAATAGAGGTGGCCTCAAAGAAGGCAACATTTATTTATAGTCAGTCTAGTCAATATGATATACCAGGCCTTTCTTGCAACCTGCAGTGGACACTACTCATTATTTCCATGACGTGTCTCATCTCTCAACTAACCTGACAAATCATTTTTATTGATTATGCACCAAATGTTCCTGAACACTGGCTCATTGTAGCATGTAGCTTGTTTAACTCTTGCCTGTGTAATGTACAGCTACTGTGATAGCTGTCTAAGCATAGGTTGATCTTTGAGACTTTAAAAAAATCCATATAATCTTAAAAGTTATGGTGGCCCACTAGTCTTCCTTTAGTATATTTTTCAGTGATTTCAGAACTGGATAATAAATACAGCAGCTGTGCAAAATGAGGAGATGATAAGATTTCTAGTGTCTGGATTTCAGTGAGAAAATGCAGTCAGAAAACTTTTAAAGTTTCTGGATTTCATGCCTAACTTACCTGAGACATAGATAACACTTCTGTAAACAGGGCCCATGTACATTCCTGTTCCTTGGCATTGAATAGAAGATGCAGGTGCTGAGTTCACTATTCATATTCAGTATTCTGCAAATATTATTTCTTCTTACTTATGCTGGTTACCGAAAGAATGAAAATACAGTATGCCATATATTTAACCAACCTCCTCATTTAGTACTATTAGTACATATGTGTAGATAGATGTTTATGTCTGAAGTTTGGAGGTTTACATAACAAAAAATGTTGCAGTTACATTTTATTGAAAGTATTGATCACTACTTTTTTTTTCAAGTATAGCTTGAGATTCTGACTTGAAAATGGGATCAAGATCTCTGTTTCTTCTACTGCTGCCTGTAGCATTCACACTTGGCATAATCCTCTCTCCTGCTTGTAGAAGACAATGTTGTCTGCTGCTTCCAAGTAGAAACATTAGCAGAAGATCAGTTGTGATTTTCTTTCTTTTTTTCATTTCCCCATTCTTTTGACTGCTGCCTGCACACACTTCAAATCTCACTTAACTCTGTATGGATCCATTTTGGCAGTAGTCCTTGGTGTTTCTATTTTTTTTATATTTTTATTTAAAGCAACATGAGAAAGTAGGCAGTTATTCTGAAACTCTTTGACTGACCAGGCCAGCTTTTGGCAAGTCTGCATCTAGGTGAGCAAACGTGGGTAAAACAGTGGTGTTAAGGCTTTGCAGGCAGCCATCCAGTTTAGTGGTGATTGAAGGGAGTGTCTGGCAAGTGAGGAAAACCAAGGAGGAACAAAGTGTTCCCACCTGATCTCCTGACAGACCTCTTGGGGCCAGCAGTCAGGATTAAGGAGTCCTCGAGGGCTGGCAGGAAGGTGCAGTGAGGAACAGCTGAGGACTTTGGGTTTTTCTAGTTTGGTTCAATGGAGACCAAAGGGAGACCTCATTATTCTCTGCAGCTTCCTGAGGAGGGGGGGCATGGAGAGGGAGGTGCTGAGCTCTTCTTTCCTGTTATCCAGTGATAGGATGGACACACAGGAGCAGGTCAGAGCTGTGCCAGGGGAGATTTGCACCTGACTTTTGGGAGCATTTCTTTAGCCACAGGGTGGTCAGACATGAGAACAAGCTCCCTAGGCAGGTGCTCAATGCCCCAGCCCCTTTGGTGTTTAAGAGGCATTGGTACAATGCCCTCAATAAAAGCTTCAACTCTTGATCAGCCTGGAACTGATCAGGCACTTGAACTTGATAATCCTTGCAGATTCATTTCAACTGAAATGCCTTATTTTATTCTACTCTATTTTACTCTGTTCTAAAGCTGAAATGAGAGAAATTAATATAATAAGTTGTTTGTTTAATGGGTTTGAAAGAAATGTGCCTAAAACTACTGTCACCAGAACCTCATGAGGAGAAAGGGCATCCTTCCTTGTTTGGAATGTACATTAAAAAAAAAACAACAAAAAACAAAAAACACAACTTTAAAAGCTACTATCAAGAAAGTAGCAATTTTAAATTTTTTTATATTCCATTGATAGATTTCTTTTTTCTGCTTCCTGATCCTTGACTAAATTTTTAAAGCAAGCTTTATCTTTAAAGTTTTGTTGGACTCTTTTTAAGGGACCTAAACAAAGACCCATTTAGACCTTTTTTTACAAGAGCTAGACGTCACTTCCTCAAAGTCGTAAAAAATACTTTTTGTCATCAAGTATTTAGAAGACAAAGAGATGATCTAAATCTCCCACAAACTAATGTCACAGATTTACCTTCAGATTTCTACCATCAATAGCACCAAAGAGTATTTGCAGATCCTTAGAGATGTAGGTTAAATTAGCCAAATTTAAAGAAAATATGAATCTCTGTGGTATCATGGATTATTAGATTACCTCCTCAATATTGACAACTAGACTTACTCCTAGATGTTTGGTTTTTTTTCCTTAGGCAACTCTCTTAACTCCTGTTATTCTGTAGCCCCTGGGTTTGAGAGCTACAGATGAATTAGAGCCTGGTAATGAAAGGATACCAGGGGCTGTGGGTTTGTGATTAGATAAGAGATTTGTCCTAGCTCAACTGTTTTAGGTTGTCCACATTCTAAGCAGGAAAAAGAGAGGAGAAAAAGCATGCATATGTTTTAACTTGGATGGATAATCTTAGTCATTGCAAATGCCTGATGTTTGAAAAAGAGTAAAATCAAGGACAGAGAAGAATAAAAGAATAAAAGCAAGATGGATAAGCATGGGAAAAATGAGGCAAAAACAGAAGAAAGAAAAGTCAGTTTTCGTGATCAAATAAAACTTCTTGTTCCATAATGGGAAGAAGCAATTTCTGAGGATTTTGTACAATTGTATTTGTTAAATTTCTTCCTTCTCTTTCTCACAGAAAGCAACTAACAAACAATCAAAAAAACATTTTGAAAAGGTAGTGTATCTTTCATGCAAGATAGGAGAGCCAAGATAATTTTCTTTATATAACTGGGAATGTTTCATGCCTCTGTTGTGAAGATTATATCCAAGAGAAAGGAGGCTTAGAATTTAGACACTCTCCTTTATGTGGCTTGATGGGCCTATAAACTTGTCCCATCTACTGTCAATTAGCATGTTCCTACACACTCAAAAAATGTGTACAGCTATTTTTTGGTTGTCACATTGTTGATGCTTATAATAAAACTCTGGCTTCCATGAATTGCTTATAGAAATACTTCTTTTACATCAGAGTTTCTAAGTCATCTTAATTTCCTTATATTGTCTTAAGCTTCTGAAAAAAATAGCTCTGATCTGTGAGTTAAAACTTGTTTATATTTGTATTTTGTAAAAGGATTAGAGATACTTTAGGAACAATTATGACTCCAAAAGCAAAAGTAATTGTGTTGTTGGTGTATGATTAATGTTTGTATTCATTTTAATAAAAGTCAAGAAGATAGAAAAAATAAGTCTTCATGAGAAAGAGCAACACATCTGTCAACTTACATATTGAAGCAACTCCGAGCTATTTAAATTTCATATCTGCATATATGATGGTCTGCTCTCAGAGTGCCTAGATTTTTATTAACCTGGGGTTTTGTGTGACTCTTTTAGCAAGATTCCAAAGGGATTGCTTGTTATGGATTTATGCCTTTCACAGGAGAGACATTATTTCATTAATTTCTTTTGCATATTGTAAAAAAGGACACATTCATGTTGCATGAAAATATTTTGAAATGTATTTCCTTGTCTAGACCACTCAAAAGGAAGAAAATTAAATACTACTGTCTCCCTGTAATTACTTGCCAATCATTAAAATCTTATTTCAGTTTTACAGACACTCGTGAACAGGAAACGAAGATTTATCCAAAACAGAGAATATTTCTGTTACCTAGGCTCCAAAAGGAGATCGAAGAATCTTGTCTCTGCCCATCAAATATATACCCTTAAAATATGAATAGGCATTTATAGGTGACTCAAACATGATGTAAATAATTAGTAACCTTTATTTATACTTCTCCAGTGTTGAAATTAGTGTGACTTTTTTCATTCATCTGTTTGCCATAAGTGAAATTACTCTTTTTAATACACATAAATGGCTTGTCTGTGAACCTAGGAGAAATATGAGTGTGCTGCATTTGCCTTGAAAAGTTATAATTTCATGTTAGAAATCTAAAAACAAATGCAGTTCCTTGTCAGTGTTGTACTGAATTGCAAATAAAATATTTAGGGTAAAAGAGTCACAAATGTTATTTTTTAGTTCCCACAAAACTCTGTGTATTCTGAGGTAGCTGCAGACAACTGGCACTATGCTCCTGTTCTTTGCTCGAATCCATTATCTTGTCCCATCCTGGATACTATATTTAGCATATATCAAGGTAGGGAGAAAACAGCAAGTATTCTACTTTGATCTACTTTCTTCTCTGTGTTAAAAATGCTGTGAAGTTAAAAAAAAAACAACCAAACAAGCAAGATTTAAGAAACATTAAAAGTGAGATCTATTTACTGTTTCACGAAAACTCTGCAAATTCTTTGTTGCCTGAGGGAGATACTTAAAGGAGTGCTTTAAAAATAAGGCCAAAATGATTCAGACTTACTTTGTTTGCTGTGAGTAAATGGAGAGAATATTGCTTTTTTTCTGGGGAAATTTACATTGAAAATTTGATTATTGCAAAGCACAGCATTGCTAATATAGACTATTGCTCAGGAGCCTCTTGATACAGTGACTACTCAAGTTTAAGGTAGGGTATTAGGAATGTTCCTGTTGAAATCAGTGGGTGTTATGAAAGAACTTAAAAATGTACATAAGATAAAACTTTGAAGAGCTCTGTTCAACTTCCAAACGCTCATTTTTCTTTAGTAGAAGAACACCTTTAGACATGGGAAATTGAGCAAACCTCAGTACTGAATGTATCTTTTGGGCACTGAAATATGATTTATATCACAGATGCTCTAAAACAGATTCAAATTTACATGGAACACAGAACAGTGTGCTCTGCTGACAAGAGATGGAACAAGATATTTTCAAAGATAATCTTGTTTAACCTCACATATTTTAATGTTAGAATCTAAAATCTGACGGCCCCTAAGAACATTTGAAGTTGTAAGGGAGACAAACTGACCTTAAACCAGATCTGCTCATGTCTGTTTTCTGTTTGTACACAGATATTTCAGTGTGTGTGCATTTAGCTTTTAATACCCAGGAATTAATTCATCAGTATCCTGTGCTTGAGACCAAATTTACTTTGATGTCTGCATAATGAAATCTGAGGCTCCATGTTTATTACATTGATCTATCTGGCTGACTTGGAAGTAGAGTGCTTCATAGGAGCTCTTTGGATTTTGTTTTATAAAGTGGAATCAGTGGGAAAAGTAAAAATGGAAAAAAATAAAAACCACCAACAATACAAAATGAAATTAAATGAAATAAACTCAGTGAGATATAAGAATGCAAGTGACAAGGAGTTAGTCACTCATTATGAGGATATTCAAAGGAATAGCTTCTCCTACTGGGTCTATCTGGGTTACAGTATCACAATCTTCATGCTAACTTTTGGGATGGAGGAATTACCTAAGGAGAACAGAAAATTGCAGTGTCTAGAAAGGCTTACTACCAGCTGCCCTGCTGGTTTTGAGTGTATCTTGGCACATGGATAGACCCTAAAGGCCTCTAACTGGATGTACAAATGGTGGCTTTGGCATAGGCTAATATGAGTGAGTTGCTGCAGTACTGGATTCCTTGTCTCTTTCGTTCTGAACTATATTCAGTGGAGAGAATTTGTCTTCCCAGACAGTGTTAACAAAATCCATCTGCTGCAGTCCTGTTGCATGGTTTAGTGTCAGGGGTAGAAAATAAAAGGGTGTTTTCCCCTTTGTTTTCGTTTTTTATTGTTTGGGGTTTTTTTGTTTTGTTTTTGTTTGTTTGTTTTTAATGTGAGGACATGAAGATATTTAATTGGGGTTGGTTCTGACCTTTTTTTGTTTGTTTCCATGACACATGGTTTGCATTGCAGTTTTAAGAGTGTCTTTCCTGAAGCCAGTGAGTCCTTTTTTTTATTTTTTATCCACAGAGCTGGTAGATATGGTCTTTATTCTGTTTTGCTGCTGCACTGCGTGACATTTATCACTAAGAAGACTGCATGAGGCCAGGTATCTAATTAACAATATTAGGAGGGCACAAGTTGAGGGAGAAAGGAAATTCAGTTTCTGATGAGGTCAGGTTGGTAATTACATCTAGTGTTCTTCAAGCAGCCTTGCACTAATCCATGGGAGAAAATCCTTTATACCTATAGGAGAAAGACTAGTAGAGCCTTGTAAGGATAAATATTCATGATGTTCACTGAAATAACATGTTTTATCATACTGTCTAGAAGACTATGTCTGCCTACTATACAAGCAGCAAACCGTGGTTCTTCTCATGTGGTATTATGGCTAGTACACTTTCTTTCTCCCAAATTCCAGTTGATGCTGTCAGCAGTAGGTTCAGACACCATTGTATCATGCTGTGTTGTTCATGTCAGGCTTTTAAGGGAAAAAGGGTAATGGTTTCCAGTCATTTGCATTTGTGGCTGGCTGCCTGTTTATGCTTTGGAAATTACTATTATATGCCTTGGTATAAATGAGAAATTATGTTGATAAGAGCCTTACTGGAAAAACAAACCCACACCACTAAAAGTTATGCTTACATTAGAAAAAAAAAAAAAGAATTTCAAATATATGTACTGGGCATAAATACAAAAGAAGCTATCATTAAACAGGGTTTTTTTTGGTTTTACAAAAGAATTTCATGGATTTTTTACCTTTACAAAATAGAAGAGACTTTAGCAACGCCATTGTGCACACCTTAAATGTTTGTGATTTTTTTTCCTTAATCCTCTTCCTTATTTTAATTTGCTTGCCTTTTTATCTTTATCCTATCACCAAGTGCTCAAAACCTACAATGTTTCGTGTTTCATTTTGTGTGCATATTTGTATTGTTTGTAAGGAGTAGGGGACGTGGCAAGGCAGACAATGAAGGCAACACAGAGGTTAGCAAAAGTGACCTGACTCTCCCCTGTGAACTGTCACAGATTCCTACATTGCTTATGAAAAGTGTGTGTATGAGGTGATGGTGGCAAAGGTGGGGAGATACAGGGGACTTCATTTTAACCAGGAAAATGGCAGAGTGAAGAAGTCATTTATATTCAGAGCACTGGTTACAATTTTGAGCAACTGGTAAGAGAATAACAAGCAGCTTGTGGAAATTGGAGTCAGAATAGAGTCGAGGTCATCATATCCACCCCTTATGAAACAGGCAAAGCTGGTCTGTAACTGCACATGTATGGCTAGATTTGCAGCATGAGAGCAAAGTAGCAATTATTTAGCATTCTGTGCCCTTGTGGCACTAGGAAACTTCCTGCTTTCTAGCAGTCACGGGAGATGGAAGAGGGCTAAAGGAGTCTGAATGATTTATGTACTGCCTGAACAGATTTCCAGCAAACAAAAAAG
>WEIU01014551.1:17112-32851 GCA_013389925.1 Aegithalos caudatus
AAGTTTCTGATGCCAGGTCTGTGCTTCAAAAAGAATCCTTAGTCTCAGTATTGGTATTTTTATCACTGTTGCCATGTTGACATGAAATGAAGTTGTATTCTGGCATCCTGTCTGGTTCTTTGTAGCTTGTGAGCTAGAGTCTGGTTAGACATGTTTCTTCTGTCTTAAAAGTATGGTCCTCCTCCTCTCACTCCTACTTCCAAGTCCTTTATCCCAATTGCAGCTCTACAGCACTTGCATTTTGGGCCAGCTCAGGCAATGCCATATGTTCTCTTCTGTTCCTTATCTTACAAAGTTTGTAAACCTTGTTTTTGATTTTGGGTTTTTTTTGGTTTTTGTTGGTTTTGGGTTTGTTTNTTTTTTTTTTTTCCTCTAGACTAAGAATGTCTGAGCTGTGTCTGTGTTTTTGAAGCAATGCAACATGCAGGCAGGAAGGATGTGTCCTCTTCCCTCAGGTAAGACATTCAAGGTACCATGAAATGATGTAGATGTTTGCAGGGAGAAGCAGAGCAGACAAAAAACACCAAGGGATAATGCTCAGTAGTGAGCTTCAGCTCATCTGGGAAGTAGATAATATGAAACTGACTTATTTCAATAGGATGAGGAGCTGTAAAAATCATCAGAGAGACCACCAAAAGGTTTCAGTGTAGAAAGGTAGGCACAAAAACACAGGTGCAGGTTCATTTCCTCAAATGCAAAATGATTTATGAGTAGGAGAGGAGCAAAAGACCTGGGTTTTTCCCATCAACCTGGTTGTGTTGTGTTCACACAGATGTTTTTACATTTATGTGACTTTCTCCAATTAATTGTATGTGTAAACAATGTTTGATGATTAGTTAGATGGGACTGTGAACAACCTGCTCCAGTGGAAGGTGTCCTGGTCATTGGTAGGGGGTTGGAACCACTTTATCTTTGCTATTCTATGATTCTATGATTTACATAGCACTGCAGTCAGTCTTGGCCAAAATACAATTTGGAAAGTGGTGCAAGTGCCAGCAACAACCTAAAATATGTGAACAGGCAGCTTATGCAGTTTGTTTTTTGTGATTTTTTTTTTTTTTCTGTTGGGAACTCCTTGTACAGGTCAGAAACCAAAGGGTGTTTTGCATGGGAAGGTTGCTTGAGTTCCATGTAAAGTGTTTTAACTTTAAGTTGCAGCCTGCAGGAGCTAGGAGTTTGTCACTTCCCCATTTACTCCTGCTGCAGTACAGGCACAGAAACTCTATAGCCAACTGCAGTGAAAAAAAACCTACCAAAACTATGGAGTAGCAATAAAATAGATGAAGGGCATCACTAATGTCATAGACTGATGGAGCAGCAAGAGGAATTTGTTAGACTAAGCTGTCAGGATAACCTGTGAAGTGCAGCACTAACCCTTCAAACTATGAGAGAAAGCAAAAGTATTTTTAAATTCCTGCAACTCAGCCTGGAAGAAAATTCTTTTGTAGTTCCAACCTGGAGAAACGTGAATGAAAAACCCTGAAGAACCTTGGACATGGTCAGCTCTGCTTTCTTCCTTATACACTTTGTGTCCTCCACAAGAGTATTTAAATAGGAACAAAAACCAGAAAATCCCAAACCTCATCTTTTTCTGTAAACAAAGGAAAGGTTACTCTAAGTAGCTTGTTCTGTTGGGCAACCATGTGACAGGAAAGTTAGCTATTTAGGTGTCCTGTTGCCTTGTATTAATTTCATAGCTATTCTGTATATAAAATTAATAGTATTTTGCAGTATTTCTATAAGGGAAAGAATTTAACAGATACTCATGCAAACTCTATATTTTAGTTCTTTTTTATCAACTCATGTCTACTTTTCCAAGTTACAGAATATGTCTCTGAAGCAAAACTGAACTCCAAATATTGGCATAATAAGTGATTTTGTTATAAGTTTCACGTGTTAAAAATTGTTAAGATGAAAACTTCTAGGTCTCACTTATATTTTTATGTTGTTCAGATTAAGACAAGTCAAGAGGGGATTTAATATAATACAGAAGTTGAGAGCTGCTGATAAGGTGATTAGCTAAGCAAAATGACAAGGCTTGAACAATACACAAGGAAAAAATACTGGGTGTTTATTTAACTGAGAAAAAAGATATGAAGAAAAAGGAGAGGAAGAGTTTGTAGACCCACCTATGAATAAAAATTGCTCTTTTCTAGGAGCAGGAGTGTAGAAAGCTAGACTAGGGAAGGTCAGGGTATTTCTTTTTAATGATTTCTCTTTGACAAGCTTTACGAGTCCAAGCTAGGACAATTTAAGGGGTTGTCACCTCCAGCTGTCCATCACATCCATTGAGTGGCACTTACAAGTCCCAAAACTGGCTGAAGAGCAGTGGGTCTGCTCCTAAAGTGCTGTGATTCAGAATTTAGCATAATAATGCAAACCACCATTGATTTTAGTCTGTGTTAATATATTGATCTGTGAACTACCGTGTCTAAGAGCTCTGATTCATGATGATTTGGGGATTTAGCAACCTTTAGGGGCAGAAGTCAATTCAGCCATCCTTGCTGAGAGCAAGAAGAGGCCATGAGACTAAAGAATGCCTGTAAGATGTAGAATTGGTTGATCTGTGCAGCCAGAGTAACAATGACAGTCCCTGTGGGCACAGAGAAGTGTTTTTCCTGGGATTATGAGCATGGTGTCACCTTTCCATAGCTTTGTTAGCCCTGCATGCATTGATCCACTGAACGCCTCCTTTTCCTTTTCCATTCTATCCAATTGCTTTAAGTTGTTTTCTGGATGTATTGGTGGCACCATCCTGAGTGTTGCAGTGGCTGGTTCATGCTTTACTGTGGGCATACAGTGTAAAAAACCCTGTTTGGTTAATTAAGCAATGTTCCTCTCATAACCAGTTCATAAACAGCTGGTTGCAGGCTCAGGCTTATTCCTGAGTATAAATTACATTATATAACAGGCAGGGTAAGGTCTCAAAATCATAAGTTATCCACTTTGTTCCAGGCAGAGCTGCCCTGAACATGTTTAATACAGGATATACAGCTGGCATTTCTGAATTTACAGGTTTCTGGGGCTTATGTGGGCTTGTGGGCTTTAATAAAGCCCAATGTTCTGAAAGGTAATACATTACAATAGTCACAAACCCAAGAAATTCAAAAGTTTACCTTTCAATCATAATGATGAAATACTGCCTCTACCATATAATAAATTTAAATGGTTTGCCATGTGTATTTTTGTAAGGAATAATTTTAAATAAAAAAAGACACCTAGATATGTATGGTTGAAATCTCAGAAAAACGTGTCACATTTTACTTTTCTGTTTGTTTTTGAAGACTAAAATTAAGTAGACAACTGTGAATTGGAAACAGTGATAGTTTGCCTTCTGTACTACTGATACTGGAAGAATTTTTTTGTTATTTTGATACAAAGCTGCATCATGAGTGACATTGAAGTGAGGAGAGCAGTATCACTTTTTAAATTTTATAATATGTAAAGACTAAAAATACTGTCAGTGTATTACTACCTCTTTACAATACAAAGCTAAACGCATTTGTCTCACCTACCTGAAGTATTTCAGAGAATATGAAGGGTTTTATTGATGATAGATTCAGAGATATTTTGGAAGTGAACATCAGAACAGACAAACTCTCAGGCTGAAGTAGGTGAATAATTAGGTGAGAATGTTCTCATTTACTCTCGATAGGCCATGAGGCTCCTTCTTGAGGCTTGAACTCCCCTTGTGTACCATCATAATGAAGCCACCATAAACTTCAAAGGGAAACCGTGAGAAATCCACATAAAGTCTAACTATTAACTTTGGCACATGGAAAGGGGGAAAATTGCTCAGAATTATATGTGCAACTTCCAGGGTGTAGCACTCTATTAATTGAAGACCAAAACTTTTAATGGTTTTTATCCAAAAGTCAAAGGGAATTTTTCTTGGTCTTTTTGTTTATTCACCAGAAAACTCTTAATTTTGTAGAGAAGATATTGCTTGGAAATGCTTGCCTTTGATTTTCTGATCAGCTTTAGGTATATCATTGTTCTGTAAGTTTTTTGTTCATCTTAGTAACCAAACTGCAGTGACAAAGAACAAGCTCCTTCACACCTTTGCTCCCATTGATTTTTCCAAATGCACTTTTCTATTGCTATCTATCACAGAAACTATGCCTTTGCAATAATAAAAAGAAAGAATCCTACTTAGAACCTGCTAGATAGTTTCTAATGTGGAAAAAATGAAGAAACACTGGACTAATTGGATCATATTCAGTGAAAACAGCACTCTCAGGTCACTGAGATTTCTTCTTGAGGATGTTCCTTGCATTGAAACATTCCCAGATTTTCCCCTGCACAGTCTAGGACTTTTAATCAGAAGTATCACTACAGCTGCAATTAAATTGGAGCTATATGAGCTCATGCTTATTTCAGAATTCATATAGAGAAAATCTCTTCTCTTTCTTGATTATGAAAAGTGATCATGAAAAGCCATGCAAGGCTCAGAGGCAAACAATGAAAAAAAAATTAAAATATTAGCTTACAATTTTTGATAAGACAATGTTCGGGAAGAGTGGGTTTTTTAGAGGGATTGCTTTTTCCTAATGAGGAGTTTCTCCTACTGATTTTGAAATTAATATTTTGTACTTTTTTTTCTTTTTAATGCAAGAAAGAAAATATTAATAATCTTGTAAGTAGGGCACCATAATTTGTTGCATAATACTTTACATTTATGTTTTCCAAATCAGTTACCTCAGAGAATGAGCATAAATATGTAGGCTTTGAACAGAATGGCCAAAATAGAGTAAAATTACCTTTCAATAATTCATTTGTATAATTACACCCTTAGGCTTCTTAAATTATGGCAGAGACTCATTCAGGAGCTGTTATTAGCTTAGAGTAAAGAGAAGTGCAGTTTTTTACTCCCCTGAGAAACTCTGATTTTTAGTCCAGAGAAAAGGGTAAAGAAATTTCTTGTGGATTTGTAGGAGCAAGAAGGAATTCACTAAATCTAAGAAATGTGATGTGTGCTGTATATTTGCTTTTATAGGAATCTTTGACATTCTGGAAAGCAAGGTGACTCCAATATATTAAAAAATACACATCTTCCATATTCGGATGTAAAATTTGCTGTTGTTATTTCTGTTTTAATTCAACTGAAGTAGCTGTATGCTAAATTGAAGTTGGTATACCATTTCTGGACATGAATGTATGATTTTCTTCTGGGATATAGAAATAGAAGATAGGGATTTCAGGAGAAAGTAGAGATTTTAGCAGATGTGCTCTGGAACATGCTGAAGCATCACTACAATGCTTTCTTGTTGTCATCAGCCACTGTAAAATAATTCATTACTAGAGCTGTGTGCTTAGCTTCTGTTAGCATTTGCAGTGCAGATGTTCCCTTTTTTGCTCTTATTTGTTGCTTTGCTTTTTAATTTTTGTGATGATCACTTAGTATAGCAATTCAATTTATGTTAGGAGAACTCAGAAGAACTAAGAGAGACTTAAAAAAGTTAATGAAGAAATAATGCACTTTATCAGGTTAGGTATTTGGTTTGGATTTTTCCTTATATATACCCTTTTAATTTAATTTTTCAATACTTATCTGTACCAAAACCTGGGCAATTTTTTTTTTTTTGTTTACGTATAGATAATGTGACCATGATAAAATACATTACCCTGACTCCAGTGGTATGCTACTGAATGACCAAGTGAGTGTGCCTTGTGACTAAATTAGGCTGAATGTCTCCAGAGAACCACTGCTGGTCTGTGAGAGAGTTGAACATTTATGAATCTATTCATACCCTTCTTTAGCAATAACACTTTTGTACCCCAACTATGAAGGGAAAAAGCTCTTTAGCTATTCTCTTTCCTTCCTAATCCAGCAGAACAGTTTACTTTATTAATTATACATTACAAGGAAATCAACCATGATTTTGAAACTTAAAGAGTAGGAAAAATATGATGTTAAGTAACTTGTGAGCAGCAGGCTCAGGGCCTATCAAATGAAACATTATATAGTAAATTAACTCTAAAAAGGTAAAAATTTTTCAGATGGAAAGAGCAATGAGGAATTGTTTTAAGCAGGACATAACATCAGGGTCTTCTAATAAAAAGTTCTGACCCATGAATGTTCAACAATCTGCTGATCTCAACTGAGTGGAAATATTGCCAAATTTAAAATGCTCTGGCCAGGTGATTGAGTCTGATTTCCAGCACATACACATGGTGGAAATAATTCCATTAGCTTCCATATGCATCAAAACTTCTGTGTTTTACAAGACTCTTCTTCAAGGATCTGGAGCAAAACTGTTACCATAACATGCTGCTAAGAAGTACATTAGCACAATTGCAAAATGGCTGCAGCAAAAATACTGAAGTTCAATAGAGAGGAAAAGATACATTTAATTCTGGTACAAAAAATGCCTATTACAGCATTTTGGCTGTAAAGGTGATGTTTAATTGACTTGTTTTGCTAAAATGTAATAACTTGATTGAAAATATTTTTTTAAAGGAGGGGACTTCCTATCATAGAATCATTTAGGTTGGATAAGATCTCTAAGATGATCGAGTCCTTCCATTAACCCAGCATTACCCAGTCACCACTAAACCATGTCCTGAGTATCATATCTACACTCCTTTTAAATACCTCCGGGGGTGGTGACTTTACCACTTCCCAGGACAGCCTATTTCAATACCTGACAACTCTTTTGGTGAATAAACTTTTCTTAACATCCAATCTAAACTTTCCCTGTGTTAAGATTGTTTCCTTCCTTTGTGTCCCTTGTTGCCTGGGAGAAGAGCCTTATCCCCACCAGGCTACACCTTCCTTTCAGGGGGTTGTAGTCTCCTCTAAACCCTCTATTTCCCAGCTGAGCAGCCCCAGCTCCTTCAGCCCCTCCTCATCAGACTTGTGCTCCAGACCCTTCACCAGCTCCATTGCTCTTCTCTGAACATGTTCCTGCACCTCAGTGCCCTTTTTGTAGAGAGAAGCCCAAAACTGGTGTGGCCTCCCCAGTGCTAAGTACGGAAGGATGGGCACTGCCCTGGTCCTGCTGGCCACACTGCTCCTGATGCAAGACCAGGACACCATTGGCCTTCTTGGACATGTGCTGGGTCATGCTCAGCCACTGCCAACCAGCAGCCCCAGATCCTTTTCCACTGGGAAGCTTTCCAATAGCTCTTCCCCAAGACTGTGGTGCTACACAGACTGGAAAGTAAGGAAAATAATACTAAATTCAGCTGCCAGTTGTTAAAATGAATTTATTTTTTTTTTACATGTAAACGTTAAATTTATATTTTTAGTTGCTTTGAGTGAACTCATGAAACGAAATGAAATGAAATGAAATGAAATGAAATGAAATGAAATGAAATGAAATGAAATGAAATGACATGAAATGACATGAGCCCAGACTCAGTGGGCTTTTTCCTAGCCTGAAGGTGTTCTTAGCATTTATGTTGACATTTGGAATAGCTTTAGACTTTTGCAAGCCATGTAACAATAACCTGTAAAGATGCTGTACTAGCATATTTTCAGTTAACCGTGAAGTTATGCACCAAAGTGTTTATGAAGAGCATTCTTCCAAAATCAAGGTCTGCTGAACCTTTAGTTGTCTTTTTTTTTTTTTTTNTTTTTTCAACAAATAGTACCTGTCCGAGTTCATTTATACATGTGGGAAAAATGGAGTGTCATACATGTCTGCTCAAAAAAACATTAAACCTTATTTTACTTCTGCTTTCTTAACAGTAACAGAACCAATATAGTATTACCTAAAAACCGACTGTTGTTGAACTAAAGCAGTGCCAATTGTCCATGGAGAAAGAAGCTGCAGTCATATCTGGGTTATTTCATGTAAAATAACACATCTAGAAGAATAAACTTGAGACAATGTGAAGCATATTCTCCACATTTCTCCATTTTCAATATTCTCTGTATTCTGCTGCACTTCACAGTGAAAAGAATTCCTCATTAGATACAGAAAGCAAAATGGAAAATAAATGCTGAGTGCTACTTAAATATCTATAAACGACCAACAGCATACCAGCATGTAATATAATTGTTTTCCTTAGTGAAGTAGAAAATCTATGAATATTTTAATTTCAAATATGAGGGTATGCACATTATCTAAATGAAAACCTCCAATACAATATTTTAAATAGAATTAAAGTAGGAAAAGTATATTTTTCTGAAATCCTGAAAATTATGGCAGGAGACCATAAATTAGATATTTTCATTAAGATTGTGGCTTTTCTAATGGTATCTCATACCATTCATCTGATAGGATGTAATCTTCTTACTTTTGATGGAAGTAATAATGTCTGTAAGTTCACAGCAGCAAGCAGTTTGTTCTCATGGTCTAAAGAATTGCAGGACTGCACAGTGAACTTTTGGCTCCCAGCTCCCAGCATCACATTTCCTTCGATGAGGTTTTTCTTTTTTTGCATGTCTGTGTATGCTCATCTGGGTCAGAAAACCTAGTGGTGGTGAATTATGTATGTTTTTATTACAATGCTCTTAGGTGCCTAAAGAGTAAGAACTTCTGCCTTGAGCATAAAAACTGGAGACTTCCTGGATGTAACAGATTTTGAAAGCACTGATGAGAGGGATTTGTTAATTTGATACCAGGTAAAGAATGACAGAAGGGAGGGGTGTCAGCACGGGGTTACCAATGCACTCAGCCAGTGACACCTCTGAGCCTCCGTGATCCTTGGCTCTTTCCAATCCCTTGAAAAGGAGATACTTGGTTAGATCCTGGGACACAATGAAATTCATTACAGCTTTCAGTTTAACCCATTTACCTGCCACTTTATTTTCTACAGCCTGAATCTGCTGACCTGCATGACCAACAGGATGCGCTGCAAAACTAATTCAATATTTTTTTATGTTTTTCAGCTTTGGAGGATTAGTGGGATTAAGTCCTAAAGTTTGTTCTAGGTTTGAGAGGGGTTTTACAAAACCTTTTCTGAATCTGAGATGAATAAATGAATTGTCAGTCAAATATTTGTACCGTTCAGCACATTTAGTGTTTTGATTTTATCTAATTCAAACAGCCACTGTATTTGATCATTCTGAAGAAGCTAATATGTTGTGTTTGTATTGGAAACTGAAGTAGGAGGTAGCAATGTCTCTATAAAAGCCTGAATAAACCAACCATGATACCTGAAACCACATTTTACCAAAAGCATAAAGCTCACATGTTCAGAACAGGCTGACTAATCAAACCAAAAAGTACAGCATGAGCACATGTAAAGAAAAGCTGTGAGCTGCATTGTTTCCAGATCCAAAATGAATGAGCAAATGTTCATGTAGGTCCATGGATTATTGGTTTAATACTTATCCTAAAATATGATCTGCACGAGAGATGTTTACAGCAATGGTATAGCTAAGAGGAAAATAACTGAATGAAATAAAAGTTGGTTTCTTTTTCCTCCTCCTGAAATAAGATAAGTGTTCTTCCAGGAAAAAAATCAACAAGCACCTTGGAAAAAGTTGAAGGACACAGCTATAACTTTTTCATTTCCAATTATGCAACTTTTATTTTGGTAGAGCAAGTGTGTTTCACTGATAAGAATGTCTTCTAAAATATAATTGAATATTTTAACTTTTAGTATATGCATAAGTTGGTTTATTATTTCTTCTCAGCCATAATATATAACATTTCACATCAGGATTACCTTTTTTTCAGATGAGGTCTTTTATAATCAAACCTGTTTCACAGTTTAATCTTATCATTATATTACAGTCCAATACTCTTAACATTTTTATTGTTAATCGGAAGCTGGCAAGATTCCATATCATGTAGCTCTACCTTGCTTCAAAAATACAATATCCTGAACCAAAAAATGAAGGGAAAAAACCTCTCTAAGATTAACAATAATTGTAAGAGAAAAATGAGATGAGGTGAAAAGTAGTGGTCTGGTAATCTGACTCAAAATTGTGAAAGTTGATGACTTTGAGAAATCTTATTTGTAGTTTGTTATTGGATAACTAAGTTGATATAGTCAATTGGCCTGAAATGATATTAATTTTTCTGTCGTATATGCATTTTGCTGCATTTGATGTTATGACTCACCATTGAAAGTGGCAATATTGAAAACTAAACTGACAAACACTTTTGAAAAAATATTCCCATTATGTGAACTTTCTTTTGATATTCTTCTTGCTTATCTTCTCTGTTACGGTTGATACAGTGGCATTTTACTGGGTTTAATGTTTATAGACAAATTTGGAGGCAGGAATTATTAAAGGGCTTCGGGGCTGACTTCTGTTAAATAAGTTCTTTCCTATATATTTCTTATTTACTTTTGATGGCTAAGAGCTTTTTTAATGTATTTGAACCTCTTTACTACAGTTAAGTACTTTTGTTAATACCTGAGAATAATTGTGGATTAGAATTAATAGCTTTTTTCTTAGTCTGTCCCAAATTTCTCTAAAAAGGTCAAAATAAAATCAGTAGGGATGACAATACCTTTTTGGCCCTTAAATGGTTGTGACATTTGAAGTTACACATGGATGACTCAGTGCTGAACTTTTTGGATGAAAGATTAAAACTGCCAGATAAGAATTAAAGCTGTGTTCCAAATGAAAGGATGGCACTGCCTAAGACATATAAAGAATCAGTATTATTGCACTAAATGAAAATCAGATCACTGCTTTAACCATTCTGAGACTGCAAACACTGTAGATCTCCTATGGGTTGTACCTCCTTGATATGTGGGGTTTAAAATCAATAATAAAACCCACCAATCCACTATCATTTTTACCTAAAGGCCACAAAAAGTCTGTGATACAGCCTTGATAACATTCTTGTTTTAATGCTTTGAGGCATACCAAAGGTTAGTGGGTCATAATGATACTGTCTTAATTAACTGTTAGAAAAGTTATTACATGCTTTATGTTCGAGTGTAAAGGCAGATATTTTTACTATGATAATACCACAGCTGTTACAGATTGTCCACTTTATACCTAGGTCAAGATCAAACATCAGTAGGAGCCTCCTGAATGATTTAGAATAGGCTAAAATGCCATTTCTCACTTACCTATGACATTTTAGAGGTAAAAGTAGTTAGAACCTATAATTATAAATGTAACTTTTCTTCCTTGAAAAGCAGTGTGTCACCTGCCTTGGTGTGTTTCTCTACCACAAGATTCAGTGTAAGATTATGAAACCTTCAAGGTGACAGAAAATACAGGGTTTTTTGATTGACTAAGAGGATGATTTGGACAAAATAAGGGTAACTTTAGACAGCTATGTCTGTCCAGACTAAATCTTTTAAAAGTTTTATAGAGTACAAAAGAAACATATTCTGCTGCAAGTAACCTCACATCTGAAACATGATAGTTACAATCTGCTTATTCATTGCATCTTTCCATATGAGAATATTTTACAAGTGTAAAATGAAATGAATTTTTTTACAAGTGTAAAATTGAAAGCTGTAAGTTTAAAGAGACTTTAATATGTCATGCTACAACTGTACTATCTAATTTCCTTTCTTGTTTCCTTTGTCCACTGATGCAGTGTTTGTGAAACAGCCTGGCTTATCATGTGTCAAAGTCTTGTACAGAAAATAAGAAAACAAAATTGAGGGTAAACACAAACACACAAACACAAAAAAGCATCATTTATCAATAATAAACAAATCAGATTTCTTTTTTTTTCCAGTTTCAATGGTGGTTTGAAGAGGCTCTCAATATCAATGATTCAGTCTGTAGGACTCTTCAAACTAGAGGTCTGCCTCACCTTTAAGCTGAAAGAATTTTATTTCTATCCAACCTTCTCAGATTAAAGTAGCTCCGATGATGCTTTTGCTTTTCATATATAAAACAAGCTTGGTATATTTGTTAGTTACCAGAGATTAACCACCAAAAATATCACCCAGAGATTATACTGGTCTAGAGGTAGCTGACTTCAGGCTTTGAAACCTGAATTTACCTGAAGCCTTTGTTTCCTGTTCAGCATTCAGAACCATGGACACCCTTACTTAGTCTGACTGGGATGAAAACAGTGAGGCTTTTTCTCCTTTCTCATAACAGGTTAGTGGTTTTCTGCATTTTTTCATATATGACTGCATTTAGTATATGTAAAATATAATATGATTATATATGAATACAAAATAGTCAAACAGAGCACCAGTGTTTTATTCATTAAAAATGAGTGATAAAAATGTTAATAAAAATATGCATTTTGATATGGAAACTAGTTATATCTATTATGACCATACCATTATAAGTGAATTGGCAAAATAAGATGGCTTTATACCACTAAAAAAATAAGTGAAATATCAAACAAATACTTCTACTTATTACAATTAATTGATACTGCTGAGTGATCTCATTATTTTCAAATAACATTAGGATGAAATTTGTTTCATTTAGCATCTCAGAATCCAAGGGATATATTGTGCTGAATAAATGTGGAGCTTGCAGGTATTTTATCAGTTACAAGAATGTACCGGTGGACCTCATTATTCACAAAATATCAATAAACCAAACATTTATGCAGTTCATCAAACCAGAAGGAAAACTGAAATGTGAATTTAAATTATATGAAAATAAAAGGATATTGAATGATGTGTAAGTAACTGCACATAACCGAGAAGAATAATCTCAGCTTTATTCCTTTAAATATAAGATTACTTAATATTATATTGAAGTCCTATTGATTTAAATATTACTCAAGTATATAAAGTTAACCATGTTCCAGGTTCAGCAGGGGTTCTTAAGTCCTATTTATATTCCTAACCTCCTGCTGAAACCAAGTGATTAGACATTTGCAGTATCAGACTTTTTCACGTGGTGCTCTGTACACATCATTCATTTACCCTTTTGATTTCAGAAGTAAAATTGGCTTATTATCAACTCCAGGTTTTCAGAAATGATGGACCACAGCTCCTGTGCTACAAGTTATGGAATATTCTTATTTTTGTAGATCCTTTTCGTTACGATCACACAAACTTATGTAGAGGAAAAAGGCCCTTAACAAACAAGTTAGTCTCAAAGGAAATGAAATCTGTATCTCTTGTCTGACCAGCCACTGTGCAGTTTAAATCTTACTATATACAAACTTGGCATAATGAATGCTGAAAAATATTAACTTAAAAAGAGTTATGATGAGAAGATTTACCCTCAAATAGCTATCTTCCTACTCAGTATTGCAGTACACTTTGCTAAAGACCCAGGGTGGTCACAGACACTTTAAGAAATATTTGCACAGAACACTGGTGCCTATCAGTTTCTTCTTCCATCCTCTTGATTTGTGTGTTCAATGCTATAAAAGGGAAGAGCATAGATCTATGGGACCTGGTGAGATGCATTCCAGGGTTCTGAGAGAATTGGCCAATGTAGTTGCTAAGCCACTCTGTGATATTTGGATAACCATGGCAGTCAGGTGAAGTCTCAGGGGACTGGAAAAGGGGAAACATTGTACCCATACTTATGGAGAGTGGAAAGGAGGACTGACCCTGGGAACTGCTGACCTGACAGAATCATGAAGCACTTGCCTATAGAAGATGTGGTGCCCCATCCCTGAAAGTGGTTAGAGCCAGGTTGGATGGAGCTCTGAGCAAACTGTTCTAGTGGAAGGTATCCCTACCTATGGCAGGGAAGATGGAACTAAATGGACTTTAAGGTCCCTTGCAACCAAAACCCTTCTGTGATTCTCTGATTCACTGAACTGCAAAGGTTGAGCCCCATGGCTTGGTCTGGTGGAACTTTCAGTCTTCCCTCCTCTCGGTGATCCAGCCCTGTTTGCCTTTCAGTGGGAGGCAATAATGCTTTTATTTCCCACAATTGCTGGTTCTGCCCTCTTCACCATCTCCATCCAAGTCCTATTCTCTTTAATAATAACACTAATAAAGCTCTCCATATTTGATGCTTGATGCTGTTGGTATTACATGGACGAAAACACAATCTTCAAGTGCATTTCCATCTGATGAGAAGTGGCTTGCCTACTGATTTAAAAAAAATAAGAGGTCCTTTAACTGACAAAAAAGAGAGAAATGGAAAACTGTTTGGACAGATACTGCTTTTACAACCTGAAAAGGGGCCTCAATTAGATTTTGGTCTTGTTTTATACCAATATTACAAACCCCTATATATTTTACATTCTTATATTTACATATAAACCCTATATATTTACATTTTACATATTTCTAAAACATTGATGTTTCCATCTAAGTATAGCAAGGCATTTTTATTACTATTTTGCAATTTTAGTATGACCTAGAATCACTATAGCTTAGGAAAATAAGACCTGAGATTTCTAATATCCTTAAGACTATTATTTTAAAAATTTTCTTTATACTTACACTGTGGATTGAGTCTCTTCTGTGTACTTAAGCTGTGTCTTCATCTATTCACACATAATTCAGTCCTCTGGCTCTGGTCAGATATTTCTTTACAGCGATCCTGTAGTGTATTAAGGATATGAATCATCATATTTAAAAAAACCCAGTAAAAGAAATCATTTAATAATAAAACAACAATAACCTCAGCAAAATAACATAAAATGACTTTGTAATGCTTGAGCAGCCCCATCTCTCCACTATCAATATAATAAGATAAAGGGAAATTGGAGTCGTGAATTATTTTCTTTTTCAAATCTATACTATGAAAAACTAACCCTGGAACCTGATTATAATTTAAAAAGAAAATAAATTAGATTGTAACACATTAATGTGTATTCCATTTTGCAGTCTGAGCAAGAGCAAGTAGGAGAAAACTGATTTTTATTTTTTGATATATCAAACATTCCTCATAGACATTTCACTGTATGCTTACTTGATAAATCCTTTCATGCACAGTTCTGCAGATAACTGCAGATCTGGAAAATAGAGAATATATGGAAAAATAAATGCACTTTGTTTTTTTAGCTTACATTTAAATGAATGAGCACATAGAAAATCTGTAACCTCCATTTAAACAAGAAAAATGTCATACAGAAACTGCAGATCCCAAAAGATACCAGGATTAACAGCAAGCACCCTCTATTGCTATTAGAAGAAAGTGAAAGAAAATGCTGGTCCACTAGTTGAGAAAATTATCAGAAAATAGTGCCAAGGGAAGGTGATTACCTAGTTTTCAGTTCCCACTGAAAATGTACCTAGTTAATGCAGTTGTTGATTATAAGGAAAAAAATTTAAAGCTGTAATTAGAAAAACGTTACCAGCAATTTGAGTCAGGTGCTGGCAGACTCACAGGGCCTTATCAGTGTCACCCAGGGGTGCTCAGAGATTTAGGGAACCTGAGTGGACACGGAGTCTTATCCCATCTTTATACAGTGTTTTAAGTAGCAGTTGTGACTGGAGACCACCCCCAAGGTTCCTCCCAGCCCAGAGTATCCTAGGTCCTGTCCAGCATCTCTGATTTCACTGTGCTCCCCTTTGGAGAACTGGAATGATTCAAGTTAACTGAACAGAGCCTACAAAAAGCAGAAGAGAAAGAAATGATTAAAAGTGTCTAAAAGGTAAGATGGAGTAACTTAAGGATGTTAGCTCTAGGAAAAAGGGCACTCAACACCTGCTGCTTCTAACGGAATGGAGACACTAAAATTTGCAAGTAATTGCCACTTTATACAGAAAGACAATAGGAAAACTCATCCTCTTCATCAAATCCAGAAAGGTATTTCATGAAAAGAAAACCCCAAAACCCAGCAAAGCAAAAAACCTCAACAAAAGCAACAACAAATCCCCTTTCCCATATAAATGCTTATTCCATATGTGTTCTAGAAGGCATTAGGAAGGAGTAACAGTCCTTGGAATAAAATGTACAATATCTTGTTTATCCACACTACTC
>WEIU01014551.1:34253-84127 GCA_013389925.1 Aegithalos caudatus
TTTTTTCTTTCCCTTGGGTGTCTAGCATATGCTTAATAAGTTAAAGAAATTCGTGCAAGGGGATTTTATATTCTCCCCATACAGTGCTGGTCTGGACCCTGGCCAACTCTCAGTGGAAGGTAAAGATTAAGTTAAATTTTTTCAAAACTCCTAGGATTTGACCGAGACCCCTTAATATGCTCAGTTGCTGTTAGAATTAATTGCTGGCAACCTTGAATCTCTTATGTACTGATTAGTCTTTTCTACTATGCTGTCAGCTTTACTACAGCCTCCAAGTAGAACTTTACACTCTGCTTTTGGTTGCTCTTCTCTTAATATGCTCTTGTGTTAAATAAAAGCCAGTGACTGCTATTTGTGTAAATCGCTGCCTCCACATTGGAAAAGCAGTCCCTAAAAGTGGGCAATGTTAGTAAATGTTACCCCATAAAAGGTTTACTATTTAAAGAGGACAATTACACTATATGCAAATTACTGCTTTAAAGAGTGGGATTCAATGCCTGGCTCTTAGGAAATAAGAGGAATGAAGCTCTACTAACGTAGGGCTGGTGCAGTAAAACCCTCTTGCTCTGCCAGCTTACAGCATCTCATATGTAAGTGCTCATGAATAAGTGATGTCTCTGTGTGCAAGGCTTCTGCTCCACTTTAATCTTCAGTTAGAGTCCTCCTCTTGTTCTGAGTCTCCACAGAGAGAGGCATTTAAATTCCAGAGGTTGGAAAGCCACCCTTAAGTTTCTTCTGTGCTCAAACCCGTGCACTGAGGCTGGGTTTGTAGGTGTATGTATTCCTGTACATAAGCAATAATCCATCAAAATAAAAGGAAAATTCATATATTTCTGAGAAATATCTGCCGAGGCTTTTTTGTTCTGACTGACTACAAGAAAAATGCTGAGACATCAAATGGATTATACAACAAACTGCTACAAAAAATTATTTTTGTTTCTAACTTACACAGGTGTTTTTTGCATATATTTATATGCAATTGGTTTTATCCTGTTGATTATGGCAAGAATGATGCATGATTGTATTCAGCTATATTAAGTGTTCATTGCTTGACAGGTTCTAGAGGTCACTGCAGGATTATGTGTCAGTGGGTGTAAATTTAATTTTTATTTTTTTTAAACAGGCTTGCCCTGCTCCTTGAGAATTGTGGGTTCTGAATGCAATACAGTATATACAATTTTAACATTACAGTAATATGTATTATATTGTTTAATGCTGATCCTTCCCAAAGAAGAAAATCTGAGCAGCAGACATCTGCTATCAGATTCACATTGTATTTTGAAGAGACTGTGACTAGGCTATTGTATGTGATACCAGAGGAGCTGTATGCAGAAAAAGAAGTAAAAATACCACATAAATACTCAAAGATTAAAAAGGATTTGGATAAAAATATAAAATTATTGGAGAAGATGATGTAGATATCACAGAATCATAGAATGTTTTGGGTGGGAAGGGACCTTAGAGACCATCTCATTCCCACTCCCCTGCTGTTAGCAGAGACTTTCCACCAGGCCAGGTTGCTCAGAGCCCCGACCAGGCTGGCCTTGGACACTTCTGTCATTGCCATTGGTAATTTTTTGGGAGTAAGTTTGAAATACTGTGTTTGTAAAAATGGAAGAAAACTTCAGGAACTGGCTTCTGTTTCTTCATAATCCCCAAATTCTCCCTTAGACCTTTTGTTTATTTTCTCTGTTTGCATTAAGATGGATAGCGTTGGATCTACTAAGGGGGAATGAAGATCATATGAAGACCACATAAAAGAAATAACCTATAAACTGAGAAAAAAAAATTCAAGAGATTATCACCCAGAACAAAGACAGATAATTAAAGGATGGGAAATGTGGGTGGATGTCAGGAAGTCTTCAACAGCATGAGAAGACTCAGTGTCTAAATAACTGCTTTTGACAGGTGTGCTGCAAAGATCATATAGGCAAGAGATTCCAAACTGTTTGTCACTTTCTCTTGTAATTTTTGTACAAAAAAAAAAAAAAAAGAAAAATACTAAAGTGGGAAATTTGTACATGTTTTAAGGTTATGCAGGAAGTTAACAGAGGCCCAAATTTAAGGATTTGAGAGCTGTGAACAAGAAATGAAATGTTACAAGATTTATGAAGGGTTGGAGTTCAGTGAATGTGCGTTTTAAGAAATGACTTGCATTTTAATGAAGTGTATTACACTTGAGAGGCAATAGCTTGGTTATCCTTTCTGAGCAATGACTTTGACTGTGTGTGACTGTAAAAGAGAGCTCATTATATCAAAGAAGTTATAATTCAGCTCTATAGATTGATATGATGGCCTCCAATATATGCTGTTCTTCTAAAGGCAATAGGACCAGCAATGAGGGGCATCCAAAATGGTAATTACTTGTGGGAAATAGTTTCATGGTTTCAACTTGCAGTTCAAAGGGCTTTCTTTCAAGAAAAGAACTTTTAATTCAGATCCTATCCTAAACCTCTAGGCTACCCTACAATGTTTCACACCACCTAAAAAAAATTGGGTCTGTCCTATCGTACAGGTTGAGAGAAAACATTTAACATGTTTGGGAGCAGCCCTTGGTAGTTTCCATTATCTTTGTAAATATTGTGAGTTTGTTTCTTTACATGTTTTTCCTGGCTTGTGAAATTCCTGACTACATTGTTTGCCTGCTTGTTTCAGTGGTTAATGCTGATCTGCTAAACTTACCCTTAAAATCAAGTTAAGAACTTTTTTTTTTTTTTTTTTTTTTTTTTTAAGGAATGCTCTAAGAAGATGTTTTTTCCCTTTTTTAATGCTGTTATCATCCAGGCAACTTAGCTTGCTTAAATTCTGATTGAACACCAACATTTCAGCTTTCTGATTAGACGCCTTCAGAGGGATAGGTATGAAAATAAGAACATGGGTTAGGAAGAACTTCCCATTGACACCTCTATTTGCAAAAAGCGGCTCTCCAAGCCTTAGGCGAGCACACAAAATCTGTCACAGCGATATCCCCTGTAAAATAGCAGAGTAGCAAAACGCTATGTACAAGATTAAACAAAACACTGCTTGAAATTCTAATATGTCTTCATAGTTCTGAGGTTTTGTTTATTCATTCAGACTTATTCTTTGTATAGCAAACTCCCGCTGGGGTTTTTTTACCTTCTACATCAAGGAGTTAAAGGAAAATCCTACAACTACAGAACAAAACCAGGCTTAGTTCATATGTTAATGAGTCAGGATAATTGCAGCTTTCCCTGGGTAATCTTGGTGTCAATTATTCATGAATGGTTGACAGCAGACATGACATTTCCAACTGTCAGCTTTCAGTCATTTTGTTTACAAGTACAAAATCCTTAAGGATGAAACATTAGATGGGAGTTAAAAATTTGGATTTTTTTTCAGTAAAGATGGAAAAATAGGAAAAAAAAATATAAGAAAGATACAGTGAATTTTCCCCATTAAGTGCAGAAAAAACACCTTGTTCCTGCCAATAATGTTCACAATATTGATGTAATGAAGCTGTTCCTCAGGTATTGGGATCCACAGAGCCCCAAAATCTGTGCTGAGCCTGAATAACAATACCATGTACCTTCATGGCACATAGATGGTGCTACCCCATTAGAAGGGGGAAGAACCATGGTTTGCTTCCCATCCTTTCTGTGCTTTGTTCCCAGCTAATGCAGTAGCTCATGTGACCTGGAGCACATCTGGGGCATACCACCCGGGTCCCTGCTTCAGCTTTGCCCTGTGCTTCACATCCCTTTATACTTTCAAAACAACAACAATGATAAAGATATTCACTTTGCCTTTTGTGAAATTGAGCCCCCCAACTTAAAAAGCTGCATAGAAGTGAAACACAAACTTTGCAACCTGCAGTAGGTTCTCTCAGTAAAAGGTTTTACCCACTGAATTCTTGTGTATCTTCAAATGTGTTTGAAATCATCTCTTCACAGAAACACTGAGTCATGCAGTACCAGGTTGGATGGAGCTCTCAAAGGTCATCTGGTCCCAGCTTTCTTGTCAAAAGCAGAGTCTAGACAAGATGTCCCTGCACCCTGTTCAGCAGAATCCTCTGTGTGCAGTACCCATGGCAGAGCCCACCCAGGTACAGGATGTAGCTCTGCCCCTGTGGACCTTGCTGACAGAGGCTGTCTCTGAGACTCCTCTTATATCTGTGAAGAAATTGCAATATTTCTAAATCCTAGCACCCTAATTGAAATCAATTGACAAGAGTACAATAGGGAAAGACATTTAAGTGACTAAAGAAGCAGATAGATAGTGAGGTTTTTCAAAAGATTCTATGCACCTGACTCACATTATGAAAAGTTTAAGGAGTCTCAGTCCATTAATAAGCTATTTTAGTTTTTCAGCCTTTTACTAATTTTGAGATAATGGCTGTTTAAGAAAATGCTCACTCAGGCTGAACATTTACATTTTTTTGGAGTTATTTTTCATTGAATACACATATTTCTTAGCATAACATTTCAGATATTTTAATTCCTTTTTTTTTCCTAAAAAAAAAAAAAAATAAGGCCTGGAAAGGCATAATGGAAAAACTGGAGTTTAATAATTATTAGGGTTCCTTGAGTAATTAAAGTAATTGATTTTTAGAGTGCATCAAAATCAATTGTGTAGCACGTTTTTTTCAGAAATCCAGACTCAACTAAAGTTCAGCACCTTAGACATGGACCCAATTCTCCATATTCTTGTAGGCCATCTCCTCATATTAACTATAATATTGCAGTTTGCACTCATAATTCACTCAGCTAGTCATTCATGGTTCACAAACTCTGGTAGCTTGTATTAACACTGGTCCCTCTGGATTTGTGCTCCTTTTACAGTTTCAAGATATATTAATCTTCCATTTCATTATTTAATTGACAATTTTCAGTTGTTAGACTGAAAAGAGATCTGTGAAATTTACCAAAAAGCAATGCTATTTTAATACTTTTTTTATTATCAACTTGTCTATGTTTATACAATATCATATGGTATGATTTTCATCAGTCTTTCAAAAATATATGGAGGTTTTGTTGTTGTTGTTGTTGTTTTATAATTCAAAGATGAAGGCAGATTTGGGGACCTGATTTATAAGGGGAGTTTTCAATATAATTACTTACATGGAAACAAACTGGTTTATCGTTTTTTTACTAGGCAGTAGATTGCAGATGACAGCAGATTTTAAAAATTGATTAAATTAAAATAACTCAGATGGAGTGTACAGTAAAATGAAATATATATTTCAAAGCCTCTGAACCTTTATTTTAATCACCTCTGCTTTTATACAAACCCATTTGTTTATAGAAAATGTACCTGCAATGTGTATCCACATCCAACCTTAAAGTTCCTCTGGTTTTGGTGGAACACACAGCATGAAAATTAAAACTGATCCATGGTACATGTGGGTTAAATTTATATGTCTAAGCACCCCCTTACTGTTTTTATATGTACATAGAGGTGTTTATAGTCTCAGCTTTCATGATGATTTGCCTTTTGAAAACAGAAGAGGAAAAAAGGAAGAAAAGGGGCCTTGTGTGGGTCTTTTTAGATTTTTAAAACATTTGTGTCTCAGGTGGCTGTTGCAGTGTAGTGCAACTTAAACACCCTTGCCAGATACACTAAAACACCGATTTTATGAAATCTCAATTAAAATGCAGAAGGAAACACCATTCCATCTTAGAAAACTCAAAATATCTTCATGTTGATAAAACAAACTGCTTTCCTTGACTTCTGGTATTGATTGAGTGACTTCTAAACCACTCGATAGTCTAAAAGTATTTCAAATAAAGGGCAAACATGACCTTTTGCCATGATTATGTTCCCCAGATAGTTATTTCTGTTTGCATGCACAGACAAGCAGATACTGTACTGACTTTTAAAAATGTTCCATAGATGCTGAAAAAAAGGGTGAAGTTTCCTATTCTAAATTAGACAATAATATTAAAAGTATCCCAAAACACAATTGAGAAACTAAATTTTTACTTGGAAATCTTTCATGTTTCAAATATAAAGCAAATGTAAGTAATATAAAAAAGTAGTCCAAGGAAAACTGTTTAGTTTGTTTTTTTATTCTGAGTAAATCATCTATGACTAATCCTACCATCAGCTTCTTCAGACTGGGAAAAACGTTGACTTTCACAAGATTCCTTATTCTTTAAATGAGCTGCACAGTGAAATTACTCATATCCAATAGCAAATGATGTAAACTTTTCAAGAACCACTTGTTTAAAAGATGTACAATTTATCTTTAACTATGATGAAGTACTAGTGCACAATAGATAACCCTCTTTTGTTAGATTACTGCATTGTCATGCTTCTATATTTCTTATGACTGCCTATTCCTAAATTTTTACAGCATTTCAAGGATAAGGTACCACAGAAAATTTCTAAAGGTGATTTCTGTTTCAGTCTTTATCTTTTATTATATACAGTTCTATAAGACACATTTCAACAAGAGCCTATGGTGACTCCCTTGAATAAAGCACTTCTGGTACACACACAGTATTTCTCAAATTTGTTCACAGTTCAAACAAAGGTCTTTAAATAAATATATGTGGCTTTGAAAGTTTCTTTACTAACACATTTTTCTCATTGCATCCAAAACAATGGTGGGGTTATTATTTATGACTAAGTAAATTATTGTACAGGAGTTGAATGCTATCAGTTGTTACAGTGTCCAGAAGAAAGGGTCAACTTTATCTCCCAGGCTCTTAAATTAAAAATAAGTAAATATAATATTCTTTTAAAAAGCAAAAGTGCATTTTGCACACCAACATTCAAAATCCATGGAATTACAGATTTCTTGGTAAATTTCCTGGATTTTATTACTTTATGCATTCTGAGTTCCTTGTTCTGATAAGTTGGAGGGTTTTTTTCCCAGAATATGTCAAATTAATAATTTGTTTTAACCACAGTAAGGGGATGATATGGAGAATTGTTGTGGGATTAACAAGGCAGGTTGCAATCCGAAATGAATGTTTTCCAAAGATACATAAAAATATAATAAAAGATATGATATGATATATGCTATGATATGATATATGATATGATATGACATGATATGATGTAATATAATACAATGTAATATATATTTAATTGATATAACATAATGTAATTAATAAATGATGATGAATATGTGAATTATAGATAGAAAAAGGCATATGCCAGAATCTGGCAGCCTGCAACTCTGAGTACAAAAATTCTGACTGCAAACAAGCCCATGTAGGAAAGTGCTTCACTTTGGAAGGTGAGGCTGTAGGGACAGTCCCCATTTATCTTAGACATGGGTCAGGTAAAACCCACCCCGAGGCTGTCAGTGAGCTTAGATTCATGATTCAGTCAGATTTTTATCTGTCTTTTCTCTCAAAGCTCCTATTTCAGTAAAACACTTAACCACTCTAGTTTTTCTTGTTCCAATACATTCCTATTCTCCACTGTTTCTTCCCACTATAATGCATCCTTTTGTGACTTCTGTAAAAAATTTGGCTGTATTTATCTGCTAAGGCTTATTTTTGAAGTGACAATGAAGTAAATGAGAAAATGAACATGTGTTTTATTCCATATCAATATTCTGCACGACCTTTTAAGTGTGTAATAGACCTTTCTGGGTAAATATTACTGCTGTGTCCCCATTCTGCCATGCTGCCAGCTAACCCTGCAGATGACTCTCATATTATTTAGTAAGGAGAGATCCTTTTGCCATGGGTCTGGAAAGAACAGCTAATCATTACTTCAGATTTGTAATAGATTCTCCAAGAGTAGCATTTATGTTATAGTATGCAGCAATTTCATATTTTATTGTATATTAATTATATGCTGTTATGCTATTATAGATAAAATCTGTCAGAATCATAAAAATCTAAAAGTTAACAACAAGATAGCTATTAAACTACAAATTGGACTATAATTTCACTGGTTTAGTGCAAGCATATTCTTACCTCCTATTTCTTTTTTGCAATTTAAGGGAGCTGTAAGATGGCAGAGAAACAAGATCTAATAAAATGTCCCTAGTATACAGTTATAAATGATAATGAAATCATTTACCAAAACTCACCAATTTATTTTTACGATTCCTAAAATATCAAATCCCTACTTACTAATATATGGCTCAAAGTAATTTAGTGAGTGTTGCTTGCATGTATCTACCCTTGGATACCTTGGAAGTGGATGCCATCATGCTTTGCCTGTTTGAAGTGACTGAGGTGTTTTGATTCCTTGCTTAGAAGTGGAAATGCTTTCTGCTAGTACCTGTTCCTAGAGGAATTTGAAGTTCCCTGATTTTCTTTCTTTCACTGAATCTAGCCATGTGTTTGTCTAAGGTAAAAGATGTGGACAAACTTTGGACATGGATCACAGTATGTTCCCAGTGCTTCTGGGGCAGAAATCCATGTAAGTGTTGGGTTTACTGTCCCAGAGCCAGATTTCCAATAGGATTGACACTTCTGTTCCCACAGCGTGCTGTCCAGAAGAACTATTAAAAAATGAAAAAGCAAAATGTCTTTACCAATACTGTTAAATCAATGACAAAACTCCCATTCATTTCAGAAATAAATCACTAACCCTCAGTGACCCCACAATAGCAGGGATTGTCTGCAAGCTGAAAGATTTTCTAATAGACTACTTAAAGCCTACCACATCAGGTCCTAATGTGTGCCACTATACATAAAAATCCCATTTTAAAGCCCATAATGATATGTTTATTCAAATTTCAGCAGTAGGTCAAGGAAATTTATCAGCATTCCATAACGCCTCTGCATTATGTGCACTGTTAAATGTCACAAAATTTAAGAAGCTCTTAGTTATTATCTCTATTGGTTGCTTTAGTTATACATGATAAGCATTTAAATAGTAGTTAAATACTATTATAAAAATCCCAAATAATTTTAAAAAAACCCAACCCAAAAAGATGTAAAAAAAAAAAAAAAAAAGTAAAAAGGAAATTTGGTTTCACACAGCAACATCTGATAGAAAACTAGGCCTGAGAAACGATTTTCATCTCAAATAAAAAGTAATTGTATTTGTGTATTGGTTTTAATTCCAGGCTTTAAAAATTCCTTTTTCTTTCCTTCTTTATTCCATTACAGGATACTACAGAGTTGCAACCCATCATTTTTTTCCCTGCTTCTCACTTTGCCATTTCACTTCCTGACTTTGTCTCATATGCTCACGTCTTCCTCCTTTTGTTTATCCTTCTTTCAATGTTGTCTCTCTTTTCTTTAGCATGTGAGTATTTTACACCTGTGAATTATCTCTCTTGTAGTGAATCTCAGCCATGGTACAGTGTTGTAAGCTCTTTCCAGTAGTTTTCCATGATATGCTTGTTCTCTTTTATGTGTTAGGCCTCTTTGCAGCTCTCCATGATGACTTAAGCCCACAAAATATATTTTGCCAGGAAAATCAGTAAGTCCAGGGACAACTTTGTATGTTAGATCCCCTGTACTTTTGCAGTCAGGAGTTCACATTAAAGAACCATTGTTTTTTAAAGTAGTAATTACTGAGTGGTAACTACAGAACAACAAAACAGTTGCTGCTGTGAATTGCTTTCTTAATTATACTTTGAAATGAAATTCTAAGCTTTTTTTCACTCTAAAAGTTGCATTTCTTTGCCACTGAAAGCAGATAATTTTAGAGATAGTAGCGGTAGTAGTTCCACCCTTGGTGTCCTGGGCTGCAGTGGGATGGTCATGGAAACTCTGACCAATGCACAACAGGGCTGTTTCTATTCCTTACACTGATTTTTTCATCCTTCTCTGTACCCAGAGCTGTGCTGGTGCTTTTATGTGAGGAGATGGATCCGGGCCTAGTTTTCATGTCTGCATGGAAAAACTAAATCAGTCTGAGCATGTTCCTGATTGAGCTTTACATGAAGTAACTTGGCTGTTGGTTTTGGCAAATATTAGGGGTGTCCCAGTGTACCTGAGGACAGGGCAGAGAAGAGGATGGATGCCCTTCTAAGCAGATACCCTCCTTTATTTCAGTTTAAGATGACCATTAAACCTCAGGTTAGGAATGACAGCATGTTTCAGAGCCATAAAATCAAATAATTGCAGCATAATTTATATTCACATAAGAAATACCTTAGTTAACTTAATTAATCTGCTTAATATAGTCAGCAGTATTGAGAAACTAACAAAACTGAGCAACCAAAGCAGAATTCTTGTTGTGCAACTATTCCACATTCCCTTGCTGCAGGGCAGTGAAGGAATTAACCACTCTTACACAGCCAGTCACAGCAGCTCAGCTGAGGGATATCACTTCCCAAAACACTTGCCATTGGTTGTGGTTGACTTAGGAATTTCTCCTGTTGTTTTTTTTTTCACTCAGTGGTCAAATGGATTATTTGAAGTTTATGCTGATGGGTAAGCAAGCTGGTCCTTTCACCTGGCTTCTTGAAGTTTGGACTATAAACAGTTTTTAGTACTAAGCTGAGTAGAATATATTGTTTAGAAGTTCCTCCAAAAAGTAAAAAGTATTATTTCATCATACCTGTAGTATTTTAAATTTCACTTAAATTGAGTAAGTGCTTGTCCTCACATGGCATTTGGTTAAATATTTCCTGCATTATAAATCATCTGGAATAGATGCAGTATTTGACTTTTGTGGTTACTATGTGACTTTTCTCTCCATCAGTAAAATAGATTATGTGCTCCAAATTTTCCTGGCTCTGGAAATGGAATAATGGTACGTGTTGACTAGAACCCTGCCCATGCATCACCAAAAGAAGCTTTTACTGGAAGACTTTGCACTGCACAAGCAAGTCCCTCTGCTCTGACACCAGCTCTCTGGGAATGCAAGCCAAATCAAGGCAAAATAATTTCCCAGATGACTAGAGATCAAAAAGGCTGAAATGTCAGCAGTACTGTAATCTAAACTGAAGTAAGTTTTGATTCCTAAGTTTTTTCCTTTGCCATTCCATAGAGCACAATCTTGATTTATTCAACTGATGTCTCATAATGCAAGAAGCTCGAGTGGCTGGAGCACACCTGGAACAGCCCTTGGTGTGTGCAGTAGACCTGAAAGGTCTGTTCCATCATCACTCACACTCCTCTGCCATTACTTGACAGGTGTTTTGATGAACAAGCACAATAGCTCACAAGACATTTGACCAGACTCAAACATCTGTCTTGTGTCTGTGTGGATTGCAGTGCCCACAGAAAGCCTGAAGGGCCACCCTTCCACTTGAGGTTGTAAATACTTGCTTTTCAGAGGTAGAAATGGCAGCATAACATAAAGCAAACTTGAATGAGCTGTGAAATTACAGAAACTGTTCAGTTTACACCTTGTGAAATGATTTTAAAATTCCTCTTGGATCAGATACCTAGTGTGCTAAACAAATTTAGGGATTTCTGCATTAGAGGGTTGCTTAAAATAGAATGTTAAGATGCTAACAATATAATGCTATTATCATATTTATTGAGTCTATGTGACAAATAGGCGTAGTTCCAGAAAAGAGGATTGAGAAATAATTTGGGATTTTTTTCCCACCTAAAACCTCACCTTCTCTTCTAATAAATTTTAAATTAACCTGCAGTGAGTTACCAGCTACTTGCCTGTACAAATCTGAAAAGGAAAGGGGTCTGTATATATGAGACAGTGAGGGATAATTCTGAACTGTGAAGTGAACACTCAGCAAGATCAATTCCGCCAATTATGAAGACAAGCATATTATCCAAGCATGCAAATATTTACTATCTCAGAGTGTTTCTGGCTGGATTATTCTATTCTAATAAAAAATTTGCACATAATAAAATATTTTGTTTTCTAACTTTGCATTGTTCCATCAGTAGTGGATTAGGTGGTAACATTAAGTAAATTAGCACTAGAATTTTTTTTTACAGTGACTGACACAAGAACAGCTACAATCCAATGTTTGGTCCCTGTTATTGTCACAGTGAGGCCTGTGTGCCGAGCCAAGGTTTCACACACAACTGGACACGAGTTTTAATTCTCCATTGCTGCTGTTACAAGGTGATCTAACAGTGAAAACGTCAATGTTTAAAGGATTTCTTTGGTGATTAGAACTCTTTTTCCTAAACTTCATCACAGTTTAAAGGAAGCTTAACATCTAGAGAGAGCAAGACAACTCTACATCTTCAAAGGGTGGTTTTGCAAGCCTGCATACCAAACAGAAAACTTATTCCTGGAATGGATGACCTTGGAGGAACAAAGCTGTACCTGATTTACCTGTCAAGTAGGTCAAGACAACAGCTAGGAAGCTACAGTCCTTTCATGGTGCTGGAAATTATCTTTTTCAAATTAATCTCAAGTCAAGCATGAGTCAGTTTCATTCCAATTAAAATAAATTGCTATATTATTCAGCTTGAAAATATGAGGTTTAATATGTACTTGTGTGTGTGCATGTGTGTACATATTTTTTTTAATATGTTTGTATCTTAACTCACGGTGAAAATAAGAGTGCTTTTATTCAAGAGGTCCTGGTGCAGAGAGGCACAAACATTAACTTCCAGAGTTTCTTTTCCTCCATGTTCCAGATAAACATTAGTCTTTGAGGCTATAGAGTTCTCTTTGTAAGATTTCTGAATATGCTGTTTGATACATATAAAAAGCTCTTGCTTTATCAGAATAAACAGACTGCTTGTATGTTGGGCAGAAAGAACCTGAGTTACTTCCCCTCTGTAAATAATTCAATGTATTGACCCCTTTTACTTGTTCTTTGCTCAAGAAAATTTTCACTCTTTTTCTAACTCTTTCTAGTTCTTTTATTTAATATTTCCTTTGGGTTTTCTTTTTTTCCCTGTTCAGTGCTACCTCTGTGTTCTGGCTGGATTTTGAGGACAGGAGAGGACCTACTCTGAAGCTAGAAGAAAATTAAAATTTTTGTTAGGTAAACTGGCATGGACAAGACTAAGGAGAAAAATCAAACCCAAAAATACAGATCAAGGATCAGGTATAGACAATTTTTTTTTCTCTGTGTAGTTGTATAGAACAGTAAACACAGATCTGTACAAAGTAATATTTAGGGATAATTTCAAGGCAAAATTGCTGCTACTAAATTGGTTCTTAAACTGCAATGTGAGCTTTCATGCAACATTTCAACAAGTCAAAGGTGCTAAAATGTGAGCCACCCCTTGTCCCCTGGCTCTCCAAGCCCACCCAACTGCAAGTGTCCACACAGGTGTTGTGGTGACCAGGGGCAAGACTGGAGAAAACAGCATGAGGTTGTGTCAGGAGAGGTTTAGGGTGGATATTAGGAAGAGGTTCCTCATCCAGAGGGTGGTTGAGTACCAGAATAGGCTCCCCAGGAAGGGGACAGAGCAGCAAGACTGAGTTGAAGAAATGTTTGGAGAATACTCTCAGGCCCGTGGTGTGGTTCTTGGGATGTCCTGTGCTGGGCCAGGAGTTGGACTTAATGATCCTTGTGTATCCCTTACTGCTCAGGATTACTGAGTACACATGGATTTACTACTCTATGATTCTATAATCTGCAGGAATCACTGGTTGTGCTAGACTTGTAAGCCAAGTCCCTTACTGCAATCCCTCATGTGGCCCTAATTCCAGAGGACTGAAGATAAATCTTGGGTTGTTTCATTCTCCACAGAGTAGAACTAACTAGGGGAAAAAAAAAAAGTTACAATCAGAAAAAAACAAAACAACCCCCCCAAAACAAAAAAACAAACAATAACAAAAACAAACCCAACCCCCCCCCAAAAAAAAAAAAAAAAAAAAAAAAAAAAAAAAAAAAAAAAAAAAAAAAAAAAACCAAAAAAAACCAAAAAAAAACAAAACAAAAAAAACCCCAAAACAAAACAAAACATAAAAAACAAAAACACCACCAACACAAACACAATGAAAAAGAATAAACAAGCACAAAACAGACACTGCTTCTGGGGAAGAAGGGTCTTACTTTTCAGTCCTGAGCAGGAATTTTTACCCTCCACTTGTGAGAAAGACAAAATAGCTGTGAGGTCAGTGGTTGGGAACAGCACCCCTCCTTTCCTTGCTTCCTCCCTCAGCCCAGCCCAGGACTGACAGGGGTGAGCAGAGCATTCCCAAAAGAGCCCTGTGTGGATGCTGAGGGTCCCGCTCCCTCACCGTGGCAGGACGCCTCTGAACTGGTTTTTCACTCAGCCTGACAACTCTTTCCAGCAGAACAAGTGAACACATGTTCTGTACATTTTTTCTTTCCCCCTCAGGATATCCTTTCTTTTTTTTTGTTAATATTCGGTATGTATTTGATCTTCTTGCCTTCACAAGACAATCAAACGTGGCTTGTCAGCAGTTTATTAGCAAGAGAGAAAGAGGAAGGGCAGAAAGGGGTTATATGCATGAGGAAAATGTCAGGTTGAGATATAAAATTATGAGGTCTGATCCTTCCACAGAGTTAAACTCAATGTTTTAAAATCAAAGCTTTCTGTAATCAAACCATGAAGCTGAACTGATAATCATGCAAACCATTGTTTTGCTTGAACCAGAAGTAAATTGTCATTTCAGTGTTTTTCTGAATGCTGCAGGAATTGAACCAAAGCAGATTTCTGGTTGCAAGCTAAACAGTACAAATAAAAATATACAACTCCCTAGCAGGGACTTATTTAGTATGAGCCTTATTTGCACTTGATAGGAGCTTCAAAGCAAAGTCATGTCACAGCCTATTCCCCTGCCTCCCCTCCTTCCCACTCGACTTGCAGGCACAAACAGCACAAACTCTCTCTCCAGCTAAATGACATTGCCCTTCTTCACTCTCTGCTGGGCCAGCAGGGAGAGGTGGCAGAGTCTCTGTCCTTGGAGATGTTCAAAAGCCACTTCGACATGGTGATCACACCTCAGCGGGGAGAGGAGTGGGTTGGGTGGTCTCTGGAGGTCCCTTCCAGCCTGGGTCGGTCTGGGGTTCTCTCTCAAACGCCTCATGCTCCTGGAGATTAGTTTAAAAGTTCCACCTGTACAGGAACATTGCATAGAAAACTCCACATGGGGAGCAAAGGAGAAAAAGTCAGAAACACAGACTCTGCTTTCCAGCTGCAGGATTGATAATGGCCTCTCACATATATTTCAATGTATGCAATAGGAAGGGCTCACCTGTCATTGCAACAGGAGGTTTGATTGCAGAATGATTTAAAAGTCTGATCTTGATATATAACTCTAATAAAATCAGTGGAGATATACAGCTCTGACAGTAATGTATAAAAAGTGGCTGACTGTCTCATTTTAAAATACTGATATGTATTAGTTTTACTTCACTGGTTTCAAGGAGCTTTTGTAGATTTATACGGATGCAAGCAAGATTAGAAACAAACTCAATATCTGCAACTTTTGTATTTATTATTAAGAAATCTCTGATTCTCAGACTGATCCACTACTGCTTCAAGCAATCCAGTTCTTTTCCTAGTCCAGTAGCAGAAAATACACTTTTTTTTTTTTTTTTGGTAAATGGCTAAAAATTACTGAATTTTTATGACTTTTAATGTTATTTAGCATTTAAGAGAAATCTGACCCTGTTAGCCTTATACCTTGTCTTCTCCCTTCAGCATAAGCATGCCATCACCTGCAGTTTCTGTAAGTCCAGATCTCGGTAGTCCATGTATAAGGATGAGCAGAAATCTTGTGCTTGGCAGCTGGAAAGCATGGCAAGGTTCAGTGCTCCAAAGGCAAAATAATTTTTCTTACTTATTTTGAGTGGTATGAGTAACTTCTTCACTTCCACAAATGATCTAGGAGTAAATCTAGAAGCATTAATCTTCCCAGTCTCTCCTTCTGCCTAATGTGCAGCCACAGCCCTCCTTCACCTCTGCACTCAGTTCCTCAGAAGCACAAGGGGGATGCTCTTTCTATTAGGCTACCAATAATTTCAACAAAAGAAATGAAATCTTCTCTCTGTGTTGCTAAGATTAATTTTATCTGTAAGGAAATTAGCAAATAATTCCTAAATACCAACTTTCTGTCTATTTTCTTGATTTTACACAAAGGAGTAGAAAAGCAAACTTTATTCATGTATGTAATCCTCAGATCCTTGTCTGTTGTATTTCTCTCCGTGACAAAAGTCAGATCAAGAGTAGAAAAATAGCATTTTAGAACAAAACAAATAATTTAAAAATAATAATTCATAAAATACTGAAGCCTGTGCAATTTCTTTTTTGTTCTTTCTTTTTTTTTTTTTTTTTTTTAGAAATTGAAACAGATTGAAATTATTAGAAAATATTTTTATACTAGCATATCTACTCTGTCTTCCTGCCAAATCTGTTGTACAGGAAAACCATGGAAGGAGAAAGAGAAAGAGAGAGAGAAAGTGTGAGAGAAAAAAGGAGGGAAGAAAAGAGGGAAAGAGGGAGGAAGGGAGGGAGGGAGGGAGGGAGGGAGGAAAGGAAGGAAGGAAGGAAGGAAGGAAGGAAGGAAGGAAGGAACCCATTATTNATTTTCAGTATTATAATTTGGAAAATACTAACTAATGTGCAGGTGTGGGGGTGTATTTTGGCATAAGTCTTGAGCCAATTCTATGGATTCAGTACAGTCTAAGCAGCTCAAAAAATGACTGTGACTGGAGGTGAAAACATTCCCTATGTCTTTGTGTAAAGTGAAGTGATATTCCCCTATCTACAGATAATTTACAAGTAACTGACTTATAAGCAATGCAAGTATATGAAATCCAACAAAGTAATATATTGTATTAAGACAATTGCATTTGGTTTTCAGTATAAATGAATAACAAATCAAAATATTCAAGATGACTAAACATTAAAATCAACAAATAAAACATGCGTAATTGGTGCGAGACAATGTTCAGATCAAAATGATAATCTAGTAAACATAGATAATTCACTGAATTATTTGATTATTTGGTTTGATTTGATATAATAAGAGCCCAGGCTAGAGCCACAGATCTGAATTACTGATAACTAGCTTGAGTAGCTTGGGCTCACGCATGGACTGTCAATGTGTCTCTCAACTCATTTCACACTTGACCTCCCGGAGGGCAGCAGAGCTGTGCACAAACCTACGCTGTGCTTTCTGCTCCAGGACTCTGTTAAAGAGGGAAAACTGCACCAGAAAAATCCATATCAAGGTAGTAACCAAACAGAAAAAACTCATGTATGAAAGTCTCAATAAAAAACAGGAAGGAAGGAAATAAATTCATGATTTGAAAGCTCTGCCCACATAAAGAGTTATAGTGCCTCTTAAGAGTAGCACTCTCATGCATTAATAGTCGGGGCAGGAGTTCAGTTTAACTATTGCTGCAGCTTAAGGTACACAATTACATTCTCCAGAGTTGACATTTTCACCTTGATAAGCATAATAATGCCATGCAGATGCAGACTAAAACCCATAATTTCAGCACTCTGCTTCTACTCACGTTGATTATAATAAGGCACGGCACTGAAGCATGCACAATCCTACATTTAATTGTCAGCATAGCCCTTCATTTAAACAAGAAGTTAGTTAACAGGATGCCTGCTTCAACGAGTGTGGGAGGCATTGCAAATAGCTGGGGCTAAATAGAGGAAGTTAAATGTGCCAGCAAAATGTGCAAAAAGCTGGTGAGGGCCTAAATTCACCTCCAGTTTCTCTGTGGGTTTTGATGCAAATTAAAAATAAAATATGATATGTTTATATTTGCAAGAAAGAACCTGGGTTTGGTTTTTTTTTTTTCCCTTCTTTCCTTTGTTTTTTAAACTAGGGAAAGTTTCCCTGCAGTTAACTCTACATCATTAGGAAGAGCAGCAAGCCAGATGATGAAGTTGAAAGACAGATTCTTTTACATATAGAAACACATAAATATAATAAACATGTCTAAGTTCGAAAAGCAAATGTATAATATTAAAAGAAAGCCTGTGTAAATTAAGCAAGACAGGAATACTGTGCATTTTATCTTGTTTACTAAGTCACTTCTGTGAGAAGGAGAAAAGCAACACATAGCAAAGAGAAAATTATTTAAATTGGGACAATAGTAATGCACAATACATATATACATGTACTTTATTCATGCATGCATGTATGGATATGAATCTACTGATTGAAAAATACCTACCTGATAAAACTGGGTATCAGCAATACAAAAATCTTAAACCTGATAGAATGTCTTGTATTTTTAACTCGTACTCTATTGTTGCTTGATGCTTGAAGCAACGCTAGTTTTAAAAAAACCAAACAATCCATGCCCAAAACTTGAAATAACCTGAGTAGCTTTGTTTGCATCCATCACATAATTCTCTTTTATGATGCCATAATGCCTTGGTAATATATTTTAATTCCTTCTGATGGTATAAAAAGGAGAAAGGGCTCTCAAAAGTGCATAATTTTGAGTGGGAAAGGGGGTGTTTGCCCTGGCTCATTAAATGCTGTGTTGTGCTTTCTAGGTATAATTAACCATCAGGCACTACATGTGCTTCATGAGATGACATACCCAAAGAGCTGCAGCAGTTCAGAGGCTCATGGCTTTCTCACCCCAAAGTGAGGAGTTACCTTGTGATGGCAGTGGGAAAGGCAGCATATGTCACATGCTGAACTGGTGGGAGCTCTGGAGAGACACGGGGCAGACTCCAGGGCTGCCTCACAATCAGAACACGTCTGTTCTTCACTGAAGGTAATGGCAGCCCCAAACTCAGCTCATTAGCATCTGGCACTAGACCTGCTGGTTTATTTTGTTAGAGATTTCATGATGCTGCTGTACTGTTCTCTAAAGTGAAAAGGACTTGCCTCTCTGGTGTACCCAGCTAGCCTGACAAGATTCCTCTGCACTGATTTAGCAGAAAAGCTATAAATTACTGTGCTGGCTTATATATCATATAAGCCAATGCAAAACTATGATAATGTAATTAGCCCATGAGCTTGTAGTAAATACAGACTTCAAAGCAACTACTGTAGCAGATTTATGCACATTTTCTGCCAATTTATTTCCAGCTCTGCTTCAAACCTAACTGGATATAATATTTCAAGGTCGAATCTCTGCCTTGGATTATTCAAGATGAAATTCATAAACTTGCAATAACTTTTTTTTATAATTTTATATAAATGATACCAGAACTCACCAACTTCAGTTCCATTTTTTTCAGTCCAAAAAAACCATTAGGTAGATGTGGGAGGGAAACCTTTGTAACAGTTCATGGAATTCATGAGTAGTGCTGAGAACCACTCATCAGCTACAAGCCCTACACCTGCTTTGGGAATGCTGAGTTGCTGCCCCCAAGGAAAGGAGCTAACTTAGGGAGCTTTTATGGAAGTGCTGCACTAGTGCTACCACTAGGTGTTGTCAACAGAAAACATTAGCCATAGAAACTGGGTTGCAAAGTGTTTTCTCTGATGAGTTGGCTTTTGGTAGGCCAGAATACTGAGGTGGTACAGAGATGCTGTAGATGTAGATCCAGATGCTGCTGGATATGTAAAAATCTCCTCATGGAGAATAATATGGTGTTGGTGGTAGGACTTGCAATTATTTTAAAAAGTACACTACAAATTAAGTGCTTATAGTTTTGAAGTGATGTGTAGTGCAATTCAAATGTTGGGTGCTCTAAACTTATTGAGCTTTAATTAACCACTGCATTCATTAAAAAGAAAAAAAATNATGCTGCTGGATATGTAAAAATCTCCTCATGGAGAATAATATGGTGTTGGTGGTAGGACTTGCAATTATTTTAAAAAGTACACTACAAATTAAGTGCTTATAGTTTTGAAGTGATGTGTAGTGCAATTCAAATGTTGGGTGCTCTAAACTTATTGAGCTTTAATTAACCACTGCATTCATTAAAAAGAAAAAAAATTAAAAAAGAAAGGGAAATGGTATTTATTTTATGGGAGAAAATAGTTGAATATGTTTGTATGAATCATTTAATATCTGTCAACAAATGATTACCAGATCTCAGAAGCAAAAATCATTTAATTGGCCCTTAGCATTTAGAAGCAGCTGAGTGATTGGGAGGATACTGCTATATAAATATTGTCACATAGTATCTTATCTTAATAACTAAATTATATAGCATTTATGTGACAAATCATATTGAAGGCAACATGCATAAACATTTACTATGCAGAACATGAGGTGATGTGAGACAACAACTAATCCCCACCATAAGCAGTGTTTTTTATACAGTAATACTGATAAACTGAAGCAGTCAGGCTAAATTGCCTCTACAAGCCAACTGGCACCTCTGGAGTTGTCCTGATAGACCACAAGAGAGAGTTTCTTCAGTGATTTCATTACATCTAAATTAATTTTACACCACATTTTGTATTCCCATTATGCTCAGAGTTATGTAAAGACAGTGCTTACTACTGCATGTGAGGTTACCTTTCAAAACTAATGATAAAATTTATGTTGGAGGGGCAACACATATAATAGCTTTCTCCTAAAAATCTTGCTACGATTCCTTTGCAGGATGCTGTAAAATCAATAAAACACCATTATCATAATGCAACAATTTTCTGTGCATTCTTCCTGTGGCTGGTCGTCTCACTTTCCTGTTAAGATTGTATCCTCCTCCTCTGCTTCACTGCTGCCGTGACCACATTTTTCTGTGTTCTAATATGGGCAAGATGAAATGCTGTCCCTAAGTACAAATCTTTCCCTGTCATCTGTAATGGAGCCTAAATAATTTGTCTGGATTATGTCATCATCTTGGTTAACTCCAAGGTAACTGGAGTATATAGGAGAAGGTCATCTAGCATTTGGCTATTATTGTCTTGGAGTTTTGTCACACCTGCCAGAGAGTTTTATTTGAGATACTAAGTCTGCCTTAAGTACTGAAATTTCTTTTTCTTTTTTGTCATTCTTTGTTTTGCTTCTTTTCTTCCTCCTCTACATACAGATGTAGATACTCATCTATAAAAATACAAACCCCATACAGAAAACTTACTTTCCTTTGATACTTGGGGAGGTGGAGCAGAGGCATCCTCATTGACACTGGCTAAATGCTGACAGAAATCAGATCAGTTCTAGGTTAAGGGGCCATGGTGGGAGGTTTCTCAGGAGCTCAGTTGATCGTGAGAGATTGTGTCATAAAAGCAACAGAAATAATATAACTGCTTAAATGAGAGAAATGGATATAGCAACATGTTGGACTTCTCCACTGCTGAACTGTTTGTGTCAATGTCAGTGCAGAGGTTCAGCAGTTCTGGATTCTCTACCTATGGCTAACAGTAGAAAATGCAGCAAAATGAGAAAATTAGAAACCTGCTGCTGCTGCTGCTTTCAAAATGAAGATTTTACTAAAAATGCATCAAAAATGTAAATTCCCATTATATTATGTTCCTGAAAAAAAATTGATAACATTTCCTTCTCAAAACATTGTAAACCAAATCACAAACCTTCTCTAAAGGAAGAAAGCCAGGTCAGATGCAATGCTGTTCCAATATGCAGGAAATTCAGCGAGGTATCTGCATCCCTTTTTCAGGCAGTCAGTACTGCCTGAATCCGAAAGAAATGTCTCGGAATGAATGTTCGTCATTGCCTCCCAAACCCCACCGGACACTTGATATGCAGTTTGCAACTTTCTAGAACAGAAGGGATAAAATCAAAACTGAAGTGAGTCACGAATCTTAATTGAATTTTTTTAATAGCATAATTTTCAACAGTGATTATATCATGCTTTCAAATTAATTTTAATATAACCGAGCTTATGTTTCTACTTTAACCCTCTTTGTATTGTGAGTATATCTGTGATTTGACAGAGATGTGGGCATGGGGGGGTTGGATTTCTTTTCTTTATTAGCTTTTTAATTGTTTGATTTCTGCATCAATCAATAAATGTATCAAAGTTACTATTCTTCTAATTTAGAACACTGGTGGTTTTTTTGTTTTAGTTTGTTGTTTTTTTTTTAATCNATTTTATGGGAGAAAATAGTTGAATATGTTTGTATGAATCATTTAATATCTGTCAACAAATGATTACCAGATCTCAGAAGCAAAAATCATTTAATTGGCCCTTAGCATTTAGAAGCAGCTGAGTGATTGGGAGGATACTGCTATATAAATATTGTCACATAGTATCTTATCTTAATAACTAAATTATATAGCATTTATGTGACAAATCATATTGAAGGCAACATGCATAAACATTTACTATGCAGAACATGAGGTGATGTGAGACAACAACTAATCCCCACCATAAGCAGTGTTTTTTATACAGTAATACTGATAAACTGAAGCAGTCAGGCTAAATTGCCTCTACAAGCCAACTGGCACCTCTGGAGTTGTCCTGATAGACCACAAGAGAGAGTTTCTTCAGTGATTTCATTACATCTAAATTAATTTTACACCACATTTTGTATTCCCATTATGCTCAGAGTTATGTAAAGACAGTGCTTACTACTGCATGTGAGGTTACCTTTCAAAACTAATGATAAAATTTATGTTGGAGGGGCAACACATATAATAGCTTTCTCCTAAAAATCTTGCTACGATTCCTTTGCAGGATGCTGTAAAATCAATAAAACACCATTATCATAATGCAACAATTTTCTGTGCATTCTTCCTGTGGCTGGTCGTCTCACTTTCCTGTTAAGATTGTATCCTCCTCCTTTGCTTCACTGCTGCCGTGACCACATTTTTCTGTGTTCTAATATGGGCAAGATGAAATGCTGTCCCTAAGTACAAATCTTTCCCTGTCATCTGTAATGGAGCCTAAATAATTTGTCTGGATTATGTCATCATCTTGGTTAACTCCAAGGTAACTGGAGTATATAGGAGAAGGTCATCTAGCATTTGGCTATTATTGTCTTGGAGTTTTCTCACACCTGCCAGAGAGTTTTATTTGAGATACTAAGTCTGCCTTAAGTACTGAAATTTCTTTTTCTTTTTTGTCATTCTTTGTTTTGCTTCTTTTCTTCCTCCTCTACATACAGATGTAGATACTAATCTATAAAAATACAAACCCCATACAGAAAACTTACTTTCCTTTGATACTTGGGGAGGTGGAGCAGAGGCATCCTCATTGACACTGGCTAAATGCTGACAGAAATCAGATCAGTTCTAGGTTAAGGGGCCATGGTGGGAGGTTTCTCAGGAGCTCAGTTGATCGTGAGAGATTGTGTCATAAAAGCAACAGAAATAATATAACTGCTTAAATGAGAGAAATGGATATAGCAACATGTTGGACTTCTCCACTGCTGAACTGTTTGTGTCAATGTCAGTGCAGAGGTTCAGCAGTTCTGGATTCTCTACCTATGGCTAACAGTAGAAAATGCAGCAAAATGAGAAAATTAGAAACCTGCTGCTGCTGCTGCTTTCAAAATGAAGATTTTACTAAAAATGCATCAAAAATGTAAATTCCCATTATATTATGTTCCTGAAAAAAAATTGATAACATTTCCTTCTCAAAACATTGTAAACCAAATCACAAACCTTCTCTAAAGGAAGAAAGCCAGGTCAGATGCAATGCTGTTCCAATATGCAGGAAATTCAGCGAGGTATCTGCATCCCTTTTTCAGGCAGTCAGTACTGCCTGAATCCGAAAGAAATGTCTCGGAATGAATGTTCGTCATTGCCTCCCAAACCCCACCGGACACTTGATATGCAGTTTGCAACTTTCTAGAACAGAAGGGATAAAATCAAAACTGAAGTGAGTCACGAATCTTAATTGAATTTTTTTAATAGCATAATTTTCAACAGTGATTATATCATGCTTTCAAATTAATTTTAATATAACCGAGCTTATGTTTCTACTTTAACCCTCTTTGTATTGTGAGTATATCTGTGATTTGACAGAGATGTGGGCATGGGGGGGTTGGATTTCTTTTCTTTATTAGCTTTTTAATTGTTTGATTTCTGCATCAATCAATAAATGTATCAAAGTTACTATTCTTCTAATTTAGAACACTGGTGGTTTTTTTGTTTTAGTTTGTTGTTTTTTTTTTAATCTGGGTTATTTTGATAATAAGGAAAATGTAAATTACTATTCTGCTAATTTAAAACACTGGTGGTTTTTGTGTGTTAGTTTTTTTAAATCTGGGTTATTTTGATAATAAGGAAAATGTTAATCCATTATCATTGGAGGAGGAGGAAAAAATGAAAAAAAGGGTTCAAATAAATATGAAATATTTTTTCTACTGGCTGAATTTTGAGTATTGTTTAACTGAATCATAGTCCTTGTATCTGCTTTCAGAAGAGATCATGATATAGAGTATTGAGAGAATGAACTCCTAGTGTAAGTGCCATAGAGAGTTGACAACTTTTGCCCAATATTAGTGACAGCATCTTTAGTAGTAGTATTATATACTTCTTTCTGAATATATGCCATATACTTTCAGAAGAATTACCTTCTTGAAACCTTTTCATATCAGGAGGCAATACAGGGACAGAGAGCAGTATTCCTGTGATGGGTGTGGTTGCATTTCAACTGGTCTGTTTAACTTGCAATTTGAGTATATAAAATAAAGTTTAAAAGTGCATTTTTCAGGTAAAATTTAGCACATCATAAAGTAGGTAAGATGGAAGGGAGGGGTTGGAATGAGATACTATTTAAGATCCCTTCCAACCCAGGCCATTCTATGATATACTAATCTGCTCCTCCTCCCGTTTCCTCCCCTCCCCCATTTGTGTTTCTCATCACATTTCCCTCTGTGTCATTTTTCTCCTAACTTGGATGATTTCATGTCCTTGTTTTAAACTGCAGCTATAATCAAATCAGAAACTTGTCTCTGTGTTCATTCTCTCCAGTGTACTTTCATTAAAACTACAGCGCATGGAGCAGACTCTGGGACAGAATAAGAAAGAATCTGTAAAGTGTCCTTATTTCAACATTAGTTTTACCTTGAGAAATGCATTTTGTCTAATCTGTTGCTCTGTAACCACCTCAGGATTCAGTTTTCCCCCTTGTCTTCTAACTTCTCCAAACATTGCTGCTGTCTCAGTCTTAGCAGATCTCTATAGAAATGAAAGAGTGACTGCTCAGTTATTTCCCACATGACATTAATTTTAGATATGCTAAACCTTAGTCTCTTGTAATATACCTGAGCTCTTCCACCTGTTTTCCTATTTATTGCAGCTTACTTATTACATTGTTTAAAAACAGACAATTACCACAATTTCATTTCTTTTTTTTTTAGATATTAGTAATGCTTGCAACAGAATTAAGCTAAAATTAGATTGTAGTAACTCAATTTTTGCTTCTAGTCATTTGGGAGGCTTCTATTTTTTTTTTTTTTTTGATAAGTCATTAGGAATTAAATTATGCTTATTTGTTCACAACATCCCTCTGGCCTTTAGTATCTTGAAATATATTAATCGTACCCTCACCTCCAGAGAACAAGCCCTTGTTTTATGTGAGTTTCTCCTGCTATTCTCTAGACCCTGAAAGATAATGATCACTTGTTTCTGCCCATTTTTCTCTCAGCACCAGTCAAGGACGCTGAATTTTGTTTTTGGAGAAGGGACTTGTGCTAAATTGCTATCACAGAAACAGAATGTGCACAGCAGAAACTGACAAATCATGCAATAATTTGGATAAAACAGGCATTCATGCCTTGGCTCAATGGTTTTCCTTTTAATGAGCCCAATTCTCAGATATTTTAAACCTGTATGTCAAAGGCTTTTGGCCTTTTCTTCAGTTTATTATCTATTTGGGAAATTTGCATAAAGACATATGGTAAAACTTTAAAACAGGTTGAGGTTAAAACTGTTTGATACAAGTCCTTGTGATTCAATTGTTGAGTTTGTGTGGGGGGGAGGTTCATTCTGTTTTTCTTTTTAACAAACTGCATAATTTATCAGATATTGCTCAGAGATTGAGAAATATGTTCAGGAAGAAAAAACACATGCATGCAGTCCTTCCTATTTTTGTAGAATTTCTTTATTAAATACTTACCATCTTGTTATAGTCAGAGCCATGAAAATATCTTTTCCCTCACAACAGTTATCCTTGATTTTGCTTTCTATTGTTCCAGTTTTATTCTCTTGGCTTTGCACCCTGAATGCCTTGCCTTGCCCTCTATCTCTTTGTTTTTTCTTTAAATGAGCTCAATTTCTCCCATTCCCTTGTGGAAAGCATTTTTTCTTCCTATACTAAGATTGGCTTTTTAGCCTCTCAGTGTAAGCTCTCATATTAATTTGCAGAGAGGTGCTACAGCTCTTTTCATAGTAACCAGTAGTGAAATGGTTGTTATCCACTTACAGAGATGCTCTATCACTTGTGACCATCCTCACACGTACCCTGGGAGGACAAAATATTGCCTTATTATCCTTTTGGAGAATGGAAGAGGGTTGCTAAATGGGCCTTGCTCCTGGGACAAAGGTATCAACTAAAGCTCCCTGTACTCAATTTCTCCTGGGATACTTAGGGCAGGAATGACAGTTTAGAACCAGCCTGGCATCTTGCTGCTTCTGGAGTTAGGGAGCCCGTCCATCCCTGGTCTGCTTCATCTCCAAGTCAGCCAGGCCAGTTTAATGTGACACATGCTGTTGCTAGCAGGTTTTCTCTTAAGCAACTGGAAATATATCAACTATGAATTCATTTCTCCAGTTGTGTTGGAAAATCAATAAATTACGGTAGAGGCAGACAAGAGTCAGTCATGTCTTAGACTGGCCTGGCTGTTCCTTCTGTAGTGTAATAAAACTTTGATGAGGATGAATACCGCTTGTAAATTTACTGTGGCCTATTCAAGACAAAGAAGAAAAACAGAGCTTTTTAAAAATACATTTGTTCACAAGGTAGGTTCATATCTTAGTTTGGTGAGAATTGAATCAGAGCTGGCACCTTCTTCTTTCTTTCTTGCCTATGCTTGAAATAACTGATTGCTTGTTTACCTATTATTCCTGACCTCTGAGGTAAACTACAAAAAGACTGCTCAGATTAAAAAGTTCTACTGCATCAGACACATTTAAAGCACAAGGAAATACTTAGATATACCCAGATTCCGATGCAGATTTTCAGACTTAAAGCAATTATTCAGCAAAGGAGAAGTATTACTATGTACTACAGAGAGAAATTTTATAAAGAGTTTGAGTTAGCAAAGCTGATATAATGCACAGCATGACATTTATGTCATCAAATTTTGTTGTACAAGACATGGTGCAGCAGCAAAAATAAACATAAGGCTGTATGCAAATGCTTTATTTTCATATATATGGTCCAATATTTTTTCCCAGGACCAACCAACAATCTTCCACCAATATCCCCTACATCCTGCTTCTTTTTCCAAATGCCTTCCCTTCCACCACATACCCCCATCTCACTTTTCTCCTGCATTAACTCCCTCAAGCCATTCTCTCTTTAGCTTTGTTGACAAGCACTCACCAGCTCTCTCTCAGAAGGAGAAGCTGCACAGGCATTTACTGCAGTGCTGGGAAGGAGAACTGCAAGTATTTTAAGAGCTGAGATGTCAATTCACAGTACAAGTTATAATTGAGGTGTTACTGGCCAAGTGCTGTTTGGCTTCTACAGAAGTTAAAGGTCAGTTGTGGGCATACCAGCTGAAAAAAAAAAACCCCAACAAAAATTAATTAGTTAGTTGTGTCTGTGAGGTTGTTTCAGAATTTTAAACTCTAAAATTTCTCCTGTAGGCACAGATGGAAACAATGCTGTCACTGCATTGGCAGTGGCACTGGTTGCCATTAGTAACAGATTGAGCCCAGTAATCAGACTGGACTACTAATGGCTGCAAGTACACTGCCTAACCAGTACTGGCAGGAGGCTTTCCTTACAGTGATAAATGTACAAGCTGTGACTTGCATTTCATTCCCAACCTTGGCAAGCTCAAAGACTCTGTTAATGAATGAAGACATCTTTAAGCATGTGGTTGTATGCCAACAACAGTTGGTAATCCTCCATATCCATCTTATTTCATTCCATTTACGATTCCACTTGTAATCAAGCAATAAATAAACTACTGATGCTTGGCCAGCAATGCCCACATGACCTTAGAAAATGTTTGAAATATGAAAAAAAGCAAAATATGCTTGTCACTAATATTGCTTTCATTTTCAGTTCAACATGCAGATAAACAGTCCGTTTGAAAGTCATTCTGAAAATAAACTGCAGAAAACTCAATCAAAACTTTTATTTATTATTAAACATGATGGACCAAAAAATAAGCAAAAAAAGCCCTTTGTAAAGGGCTATTAAGTCTAACATTCAGCATGAGGTATTTCTGATACAGCTTAAAACCCAGTAACAAAATTTCAGTTACCCCTGAGGTTTATTTATCATGATATTGACACGAAAGAGGCTGAATTTACAGAAAGCTGGAAACATTTGGTTGGTTGTATATTTCTCAATATAAAGGCAAAACTGTTTCTCTTCTTTTGTTTTAAGGCGAAAGCTAAGAACATTAAATAAAGATATACTACATTCCAGTACTCACTCCTGTGAGTCACCCTATGTTTGATGCATTTTGTCTTTTCCTTCAGCATGACAAGGAGAGTCCAGGACAAAAATAAAAGTATTTTCCCAGTCCTATTTTTGCCTTGAAGGAACTGAGTTGTTGCCATTCATTTAAAGCTTCCGTGTTTTATGACTAAGGAAAATAATTTAGCAATTATTACTGCTGCTTTTCATCTTACAGCACAATTCGATTTCATAACTCTTCTTATAACATCATTATTATTTATCCCCATTTTTTAATTCAATTAAATAATGAAAAGTAAGAATTATTGTTTTTTTAGCTCTTAACAATCCTTTTTGTAGCCTCAAAACTACTATGAAACTGCAAACTCATTGTGGCCAGATAACTGTCTTAAGAGATGCTGCAAAGTTCACCTTACATTTGCATTGCAGTCCTTAGTTAAATTCAAATATTTGAAGTACTTCAAAATGTTACAGAAGAGCTTATGGAACATGAAGGAATCTCTTTCAACACACAGCTAATAACAAGAAATGAGAAAACTTCCCCACATCTTCAAACTTCAGCATAAAAGAGAAGATTTATGGCAAATTGACACTCAGTCCTGAAAAGTCGCTATTGCAGGGAACATTCAGGCTTGCATGTTTGTTTTTAGGAAGGAGATTTTAATCTTTTTGATAAAAAAGCAATCTATGCTCAGAATTTTAAAAACATTTTTACCATAAAAACAGACCAAATAGAGGTCATCTAAATCGTGAACATTGTGCACAGTGTACACAACAGATAGGAGGCTGATATGTATTCTTCAAGCTGTTTGAAGAAATTCACCAGAAGCGTGGGCAATTGAGCTAAAAATAAAAGTTAGGGATATAAAACCCAAAATACAGTTTATGCAAACCCCAAATGAACTATTTTTAGGTGCAGTCAGCTCAGAAAAGAGCTGTTAGCTCCTACATCTGTCTTTTTATGATGAGCTTCAGCAAATCTGAATAGATTTCTTACCTGCCAGGTGTTTGTTTCTCCTCTCCACTGCCACATGGCAAGTATCAGCTTCTTCCCATTTCTTTTTTCAGATAGAAGGAATCAGTAAAAAGTTTATTTCCCTCACTTGACACCGAAATCTGTAAATTTTTCACAAAAGTACTTCAATATTTTCTGTAGATGAATTGATGTATAAGCTACTACTTCATCTACCAGACAGCTAATAGAATGAGGGTCTTCATAACTTATTCTGCCCTGAAAAAGATTTCTGATCAATCCTCAAAATGGATTTTTTTCTTTTCTGTAACTGGAAGTTTTGGCTTGATTAGGCAGTGTTTTTGTACCCAGCTGAAGAATAAAGTTCACTGCTGAAGTGAGACACTCTCATAACAGTACCTCCAGCTACAGACACTGACATTAATGCTGGTTTGTTCAATTTGTTCAGGATTGTTGGGGGTTTTTTTTGTAAACATGTATGAGAAAGAAAATAAATTTGGGATTGGTGTTTTTCTGGTTTTTTGGGTTTTTTTCTTGTTGTTGTTGTTGTTTTTTGGTTTTATTTGGTTTGGGGTTTTTTCTTAAACTATATCCACATTCTTTTGTGTTTATTATATTTAGTAAATTTCTTGATTAATTGCAGTGCTGAGAAGACAACATTCTGCTGCATTCAATGTTTTGATCCAGATTCCTAGGGATACTGAAGAAATACTGATGGAGAGACAGGTGGGTGAAGGAGAACTCATTAAGAGGTAAAAAAAATTAACCCATTTAAACCAATAGGAATAAAAATAAAGACATTCTTGAAAATGTATCAGTTTAAGTGGGGTTCTAAGGAAATGTGTTTACATCTCAATTTTTTAGTGTACAACTCTGCCTGTGGCAGTATAAATACATTTTTCTTCTACAAAAGAGAAAGTTTGGAATTTGTTACAATATAGCTTCTGCAACTTACTGATAAAAAGCTGTCCATCAAAAGAGTTGGTGACGTGGACATATCAGCTCACTGGTGAGCTATTAACAACACAGATTGATTACATGAAGAGTGTGGAAAGATAGCTTATCTTTGAGCTGTAGAATTCTATGTGACTGAAAAAGAGAGGGGAATTCAAAAAGGGCTTTTGCCAAGTTTGAAATGGATCACTCACCCCAGGGATTTTTTTTGTGGACTTGCAGTGTTGACCTCAGCTGAATCAGTTCATCCCTCTGAACCTTTGTTTGAACAAAAGGAAGAGAATAATAAGATCTATTTAATGTAAATTTTAAGGAATTTATTTTTAACATTTAAAATTTAGAATGTGGCCTTTATTCTAGCAGTGCCTTCAGGTATTTGTGACCTTCTGGATAGAAAGTATATTATGAATTCAACATTGTTCCAAATATATGTTTCCTCTTAAGATGAACTCTTTCCCATGATTAGTAACAGCCTAGAATGTTGCTCTTAAAATCTACAGTGAGCCATGAAACCTCAACAAATCTATCAGTAAAGAATGAGCTTTTCACATTGAATTATTCTATTGATTTCCCTTTATGAAAATTTACTCTCTCCTTTAATATATGTTGTACTTGTACACTCCAAAACCAAATTTGGCACGTTTTATCAAGCAACTCTAAGTAAAAAAAGGCAAAGTGAAATCAACTTCATCTCCTCAATTCTTCTTTCTCACCCACATATGCCTTTGTAGTAGAAATATTCTGTAGGTGCCCTTTACAAAGCAAAAAGCTTTGACAAAAGAAAAGCTTTGTATCATGGCTTAAATTTAGATTGGAAAGCAAGAAAACTTACAGACTGTACAAGATATTATTCACTAGGAAAAACAGTTTTAGTGGGAGTGAAGGAATTCTCAGTTGTCTTAAAGAAATCATTCAGCATCAATTTACAAGAACATTTTTTCACATAATTAATAACTGCTATAATTTGGAGCTGCTAGAATGTTTTTTTCAGATTTCTTCCTTTCAGAGATCTGATTGTAAATGAGACCCCAAAATGTATTTGCCAACTGAATGATAAAAGTATGTTTAGTAGAGACATAGTCACAATGTGAGAATTAACCTCAAACTGAAATAATTTTTATTTAGCAAAATGCCATTATTTCTATTTTATCTTTTGCTTGGTACACGAGCACAAAAAGAAACCAGCTGAGTGTTTAAATATTTAACAAAGCAAAGTGATAGAATACCCGAGCTATCTATAAAGGTCTGATGATTTTCAGAATCCAAAAGTAATATCTAGGTTAGAACACAGGACAAAGTCATTGAGAAACATATTGTGATTTCTATTTTCTATGAATCTCAGCTGGGCAAGCATTTTAGACCTTTTTTTGTAATTAACTTTTTTTAAAAAAAAAATCTTAGCTGCTAAACAATTTCAAATAAAGATAATTCATCTCCCAAAAAAAGAAAAAGAAAATAATAAATTCATATGGATATTAAGCCTAATATCAAATCTAATCTTTAATTCCTCACTGTGTTTATGTCCAGTCAAGCAGAATTTTCTAGCTGAATTCAATAATTTCCTGAACTTCTCTTTCAGTGTATCTATCAGGATAGGATACTGCAATCCTGGCATGTAAGGGACCATGGTATTATGTAAGTTGTGGCTCCAGCAAGGGTTCACACATGATAAAAACTTAGACAAAACAAAGGCTTTCTGTTGTGTAGCTACCAAATCAAATGTCCATCCTTGCTTTGGCTTGGAGGTTTCATACACATCTTAGGAGAACACTTTAAATTCTAACAGAGGGATTGTACCAGGATCCACAAAAATCTAGTGCATATGCTTAAGGAGTGGAAAAATGTGTTCCAAAGATGCATTGTGTCAGAGGCAGACCCCTTTCCCTAGTTAGGATTCACAGGAGCAGAAGCAAGGTGACTTAACTTACCTGGACTATTTTTACTCACACACAGGCTGACCCATTTATAACTAGACAGCTTTCTAGTTAATTTAATTCCAAGCCTATGCCCCGAGCTTGAGTGTAAGAGACCTGGGTTCACTCTCTTCTCTGCTTGAGAAGATCTGAATTCTTACCTTCCAGGAGAATATTCCATAAGATATTCATGAGGGAGGAAAATATTTTGCCCCTCCTATTTCAGCCTGAAAGCTGTTCCACTTTGCAATAACTGATTAAATATTCAGTGCACCAAAAAACCACTAAAGTTGAGAGCAATTCCTTAGCCAAGGGCTATGGGTATCTCCCTTAAGATGAAGAGTCACAAATCCAGTTCTTGCTCCACTGAAAACCTAGACATGGTAATCAAGGAAACAAGAACTACAACATTTGCTCTCAAGAGAGTGAACTGCTCCACACAAAGCAAAGGAAATAGGACACATCCTCTTTCCTTAGGCACAAGAGTATTTATTTTAGAGACACACGTGGAATGTTTTGTTGAGCCTCTTCACGCAAAACTAAAAATTTGACAGTGGGACTCCAGCAGGTCAATGGAGCAACTACAGAGTAGTGCCACCATGGGCTTCCTATCAATGTCCTCTGAGCTGGAATAACACATGGGAACAGCATATTTACCCACTCACCTAGAAGAATGGGCTTGCAGAGTAAAAATGGTTATATAATTTAGAAAATTAATTATTTTGTTATTTAAATAAATTTTTGATGGGGGTTGGAGGTTACAAATCTTAAGGGTTATTGTTTGCTTAGAGCAAAGTAACATTAAAATGTTTAATTCTTTTATTCTATAGTATTAATAACTGAGTGGTGATAATTAACACAGAAACATGCCTTTACTTAAAAGCCTGAAAGACTAAAATTATTTGTTAATTGGTTAACTATAGTAATGATTAATAATAAATAAAGGGAACCATATTTCTTTCCTAGGGTTATCACATGTGTCCTTTTAGCAATTTACTTTGGACCTGTGGGTTACTTGTTCTAATTAGTGGGCTGGGACACTCTTGTTAAACATGTACTAAGTAAAACCAATCTGGCAATGTGTACTTAACATGACATGCACCACGAGAACACTCCCACCAGTAGAACACAGAGAACAGGCTGTTCTGCCAGTGCTGCATCAAAATCTAATTGACTGGGAAAACCACAGAATTTTAAAGCATTGTAGCCATTTGTACCCAGAAGCTGTATTTCCTTGCTCCTGTGGTTACTATTATATTTTTTTTAAATTAAAACAGCTTAACAAATGATGGATGACTGGGGAAGCTGTACAGCAGTGCACATATAGTATGGGACATTTATTGCTGTAAGTTAAAGTGTGTGGTCATATCTTAAAAGATAGGAATTTATTTTTTTTTTGACACTCAAAAGAAGTCAAAGGAGCAAACCAGAATTCTCTGGGAGCTAATGGATGTCTTAACAAAGAAATACATTTTTGCTGGCATGTTCTGGTACAAAGAAACTGCCCAAATTGACTTAACATGTGTGTCATCTTGACTGCAGCCCCCCACAGCAAAATGAAGGAGACATAAATGAGGAACAGGAGAGAGAGAAGAAAGGAGAGAACAGAGGGAAAGAAAGGATTACCCTTTACTTTGGAGTTATTTTTTATATAAAATGATGAAAAATGCAAAAGAGCCTCGAGCAAGAAGAAATCAAAAATAAGTTCAAAGAAAAGGGGTTGGTCTTATTTATGATTTTTGGGATTTATCTAACAGAAAACACATCAGTAGTTATGTGTGTGGAGTTTAAGTATCTGAATACCCAACAACTGTGTGTTTTGGGGAGTTTGGACAAAAAATTGTGAGAGCTTATCCAAGAGAAGAAGGGAAAGACCAACTACATCATCAGCTACTTAACAGTTGTAGCAAAGAAGTGGTTTTGAAATGTTCTCATTCTCAGATTTGGTGGATTATTCAGTTTTGCCAAGTGGTTTTATAAGTGTGTTTTACTTTAATCCCTGATTTTTTTCTTTTATAATGGTTGCTTGTGAGTGGGAAAGTTCTTTTATTGAGTGCTCTGCTGTAACATGTTTCCCTGGTATGAGCAAAAGAGAGCCTTTTAAATTTTGTATTCTTCTCTACAGAATTAAAGAAAACCTATGATAGAAAGAACCTTATATTTCTATTTTCAGAGATTGTCATCTTCAATATTTATTTCTATAAACAAGGGTATAATAAATTCATGGCCTTAGTTCTGCATAAGTATGATGCTGAATTTTAAGTTCTATTTTTTTTCCTTTCTAATAGAAATCAATTTTAATTTTCACCCCAAAATTACTTTTGTCACATATTTTATTAACTGATTTATTGTTCACTGTTAATGCTGTAATGTGACACATGTCATTGTTTAATGTGGCTTGATCATTTAGGACTCCTTTGTGAAGGTGCTGAGCATGCTCCCAATTTAACAAAAATATTTGACCATGAAAACAAAACCTCTATTAATAAAAAAGAAACTTACTCTGTACTTAACATTTTGAAGTCTCTTCAAAGCCAACAAACAACAGCAATATTGTTTTTTAATTGAAACCTTTTTAATGGAATCCATACCTAAAACATAAATCTTAAGCTGAAATGAACACTCAGGAATTTCAGGAGTTCAACTCTACTAATTTATTACCATGTTTCATTCCTTCTTTCTTTCTTTGGAAATCTGTTACCTGGAAGTAGCAATGTTGAAGCCAACACTGGAGTAGTACATGATTGAAATATAAATCTTAGGGAGATTTGAGGAAGACAGAGACCTTTTATAAAATAGCTTTCTGAATTTTCTTTAAGTTATATATATATATATATATATATTTCCTTAAATGAACAGGTTTTAAATATGAAAGGATTTTCAGACCCCTTACCCCTCATCTTTCTCACGGGGTTGACTAATGTGTTATGAGTGAATTAGTTTACTTGATAAGAAATCACCCTTAAAAGAGAAAGAATAGGTTGCTCCTAAATAAGAGCTGTAGCTAATTAAATATACATAATTTCATTCTTTCATTTTCTTTGGCAAAGCTTCGCAAGACTTAATATTACTTTAATCAATAAATTTAAAGCGAAGCAATAAAAATTGAAATTAGTTTTGAAAAATGGAAATTAAGCGAGCACTTGCAAAGAATTCTGTTCTTTTGTCAGAATGCCAAAGCAAAAAAATGAGTCAACTTTATGAAATTTATTAGAGAATTAGTACAGTTACATGAAAGGGAAAATATGATTTTTTTTTCTGTTTTAATTATATGCCCAATTTGGTGATATTACAGTAGTTTTTCTTGATTAAAACATTAAATGAGAACACTACATAGAAATATCTGGCATATTGACAGTTGGAATTGTTGAATGAGCCAGCTACTGAGGCCACTAAAGAGCACTCTCATCTTAATACCGAGTACTTTGTTCTTTCTAATGGAAATGCATGTGAAAGAGCTACCAGGAAAGTAATTTCATCATTCACTGAATCATGCAACAATCATGTATAGCACAGATTCATTTAGGAAGTTCATGAAACAACACAAGCATCTGTGAAGAAAACCTTCTAATTTTCTGGGGATTTTTCTTCAACTTTTTTTTAATCTGTTGATAGCAACCGGGCTGGGTTTTTTTCATTAATTCTAGCAATCTTTTTCTTTGATCTTAGCACCATAGATTTTCATAGATGGGTGAAATTGGCAATGTTACAATGTAAAGTTGTGGTTGAAATGCACATACTTATTTAATTATAAAACTTAGCAGCCTGAATGTTTTTGCAAATCTAAATGTTGTGAAAAATGCATGTCAAAAGTCCTGGTTAGGCTATTAAGCAAGCAATATTTTTCCTCAGGTTCTCAGCAAAAAATTATCTTTTGGTTAAATCCATGACATTTTTGACTGTTAAGAAGAAGTCTTAAGTACAAAGCCTTCAGCAATTGCACTCCATAACAGGGATACTTTCTACTAGACCTGGCTGTTCAGAGCCCCATCCAACCTGGCCTTGAACACTTCCAGGGATGGGGCATCCACAGCTTCTCTGGGCACCCTGTGCCTATGCCTCACCACCTCACAGAGAGAAATTTCTTTCTAATCACTAATCTAAATCTTCCTTCTGTCATTTTCCTTTTTCCTGTCATTGCATGCCCTTGTAAAAACCTCTCTCTCTTTCATGCACTAATTCATGCACAATTCTGTCCTATTACTTGTAAATCTCATTAAGAAATGGGTAGACAAGGGTACTGACTTCAGAATAAATCCAGAAACCTAAAACCTAGCCGAGATTCAGATAAGCAGAACTTCACACCTATTTGGAGATTTAAACAACACATCAAATAACATTTGCCAAACATTCCTGGATTCAACTCCTCCAAAGAGTAGTGAAGGATGAGCAGTAAATCTAACTCATGTTCAGGTAGTGGCAGAACTGAAACTGTAAAGGGAAGAAAAACGTTCAGGACAGACACGAGACTCCTTGCTGGGGCATGAACCACAATGATTTTTCAGACTTAAATTTAAACTACCTATTTTGAGGACCAAATCTAAAACAAAGGCCTTCTCTCCATCTGCGAGATGTCCTCTCTGTGACTCCCTGCTGAGTTGCAAGGAAATTTATCAGACTCATCAAGTGTACTTGGAGGGTGTATGCATACTGTGTTCTCTCTCACTATCATTTCTTTCTTTCGCGCTTCATTAATTCTGCATATATAAACCCAAACTGATTTTTGTCTATTACTGTGACATCTAATAATCTCTTCTCTTGCACTTCTGAAGTCTGTATCATTATCACTTTTCCCCACATTGTCCTTGTTTCAGATAATTTTCAAAGCAGCAGTTTTTTATCTTTTCTTCCCAAATGCACAAATGCACTTCAGTCTTTTTTATTTATTTAATTTTTTAAATCTGTGTGGGTATTTTCAACATTTCCCAGCTAGTTATCCACTCCAAAATAGTACAAAATAGTAATATGCTGCTCCTGGTCTTCTGCAGATGTTAAGGACAACTGGACTAAGAGGTGATTCCTGAATCTCTCTGCTGGCTATGGTGTTTTTGATCAATACCTTCTGCCTGTTATTGCCTACTGGCAGAGTTCTCCATCAAGGTAATTTTTTGACTTATATTTTCAGTTCAGAAATGCTGCACCAAGTGGCTCATTAAAGAGCATGTGTATTGCGTGCAGCTCATATACTTTGCAAACTAATGTTTAATTCTGTTTGAAAAGACATGTCCTCACCACACACACCTGCAAGGCATATTTATCCCACCTGCACCCCGACCCAGATGGAGTTTTGCTGTTCTGGGATCAGGGAGTTGGCACTGGTTGCTGATGCTAAAATGTGGAGCAGCAGTGAAATAGAACAAAGCTGATGAAAAAGAAGAAGAAAAAAAAAAACAAAAAAAAAAAAAAAAAAAAAAAAAAAAAAAAAAAAAAAAATAAAAAAAAAGAGAACCCCCAACTGTTCAGATGCTTTAGTCCTACTCCAGTGCTTTGACCCAAATAACCTGATCTGCAAATAGCAAATAACTTCTGTGTTCTAAATCAAAGGGGAAAAATAAGCTATTTGGGTCAGAGTACGCAAAAAAAAGGGTCTACCCAAATGACTAGTCTCCCTCAGACACTGGTGTGTGCTTATCTTGTGGATCTTTTTAATTTGCAATTTTCCCATGGCTCCAGACAGATGTGTCAAATAGATCTGAACATTAAAAACATTACCTAAAGCCACAGTGATTTTTAATATCTCCAATAATATATTTATTTTGAATACAACATCCTGTAAAACTAGCACAGTCCCCCTAAAGGGTCTAAAGCATGTGGGTGATGGACAAAAAATAACCCCCTCAGCTTCATCTTGCAATTTCCACCCCATAGCTCACTTTGGTGTTCACTTAGTATAATGACATTGTCTCTTTCCAAAGTGATCAGAAACATCTTGACTTCTCTCCAAATCCAGCCTCTGTTCACTCTGGTGCATTACTCATCACTCCCAAAGGATTCTTTGAGGCTGTGCACAAGGGATGGGATTCAGAACAAAGAGCTTACAAGCAGATTGCTTCAGTAGAATACAATCGTTTATAAATTTCCTATTCATTAAGTTCTACATTCCCAAGAAACGTTAATACTAAATTTACACTCAATTCCAAGGACTCAGCTGGATCTCTATCATAATTTATAATGACACAGTGAGGAACTACCCCATTATTATAAAGAAGGAATTAAAGGTGCAAAACTTCCTCAGAAACAACCAAATCTGGAAGCACTCTCCAATTATGTTCCTTAAAGAATACATTTGTAATTTTGGCCAACTTGGGAGCCATTTGGAGGAGAAAAATAATAGGTCTGGTTATATCCAGTGGTGGAAATAATGTGAAAAGTTCCTCTTTTATGCCAATTCCACTTTGTACACTTCATTTGGGACTATCATAAAGGTCGTATAATTTCATCATATGCAAATGTAATAGACCAAAAACCCCATAATTTAAAACATTTGCTTGAATCTTATTTGCTTGACTATTATAATTCAGGGTGTTCACAGAGATAAATGGCAGCAAGAAGGATCCTATTATTCTGTTCAAGAGGAGAGACTGGGAGAGATATGAGTCATTTGGAAGAATGAAGTGAGTATGAAAATTTATCTGTAAGTAAGCAGCTTTTTTGGGGAGAGGCAATACTGATAGAGACAAATAGGGAACTTCACTGAGGGTGGGAAATACAAGTGATGGTTTCAAGGAAGTCACTTCACAAGGATTATAATTTTCCCAGTGAACTGACTTGGGACAAACATAGCCATCCAAGTCCTATCAACTGAACCCACTAGGAGGGCTCCTGCCCTCATCACACACCTGCCAAAAATCAGATTTTTCTGACCTTCCCTTGAACAGGTCTCACAGTGATCCCCCTGAACCAGACGTGATTTATTACAAGACTAAAGAAGTCAGCCTAGATACCAATGTAAGATATGCCTGCTAAAGTTGTTATAGAAGCCAGCCTGAATGTCCTGGTGCCCTGTGATGTGACATTCTTCACACATCCCTGCCCAGGACCCAAGCTTCACAGTGACCAGGAGCTGGACCCCAGTCCCCTCTCGCCAGATCCATCTCCTGCAGGATAAAAGATGCCTTTGAGTTCCTTTACATGTCCATTGGATGTCTGGAGAAATGCAGGACTAGCAGTGCTTCCTGGGGTGCCTTTTTCCAGTTCCCACAGCACATAATATTGTGTCAGTAACAGTTTCTGTCGATGGTGTCCTTTCTTCCCCTGAATGCAGTTTTTTGATCCAGTAGGAAAAGCAGTGTCATACATTTTAAATAAGAGAATTCTACATATTAACTGTGTTTTCTTAAACATAAAAGACTAGGACTCTTACCTTAAGCAACCTTAAGGTAAATAGAAAATAGCACTAAGGAAAATATGGAAAAAAATTGAAAAAGCCCTAAAGCAAAATAGAAAATAACATTAAAATAATAGAGAAACAGCACTCCTGGTTGCATTAATTGGATGAGAAAATTCTGTTGCTTGCATACATACATCTGAATAGTTATTTTAATAATCTTAATATTATTAGCTGTTTGGAGTACAATTTGTGAGGAAAATGTAGGAAATTTTTGATACCTTGTTTGGAATTTTCATCATTATCTCTTAGCATTACATTCCCCACTCCCCCAAACTATTGTCTGAATTCACTGACAATTGATCCAAAGATGCCAGAGGTATTTTAATCACTGAAATAAATTGAAGCCAGATGACACTCAGTTAACACTTAGAAACTGCTCCCCCCACCCATATGCTTGAAAATGCTTGGAAATCCCCGAATAAAGATTTTAATAATGCATATGCAACAGCACAGACTGATTTTAGTAGACAAGCGTATGGAACAGCAAGATCTAATACCTGTGGACCTACAGCATAATTTCCATTAATTATTAGGCAAAATCACAGCTAATCAGAATTCATTTAAAATTCCTGGTATGAGGAAAAAAATTAAATCAATAATTAATAATCTATGTTATATTTTATTACTAAAAATGTTATTTTCTTTACTCATGTTCTGCAGTATACAGTATGTAAATAATTAGGACAGTCTCATATGGGTTTTATTTTTCATTTTTAACACTATTTTCTCAACAATGTGAATATTAAAATATTTTTTCAAATGGGTACACAGGCAGAAATGGATCTGGCAATGACTGCTGAAGTTACAATTGTACAACATGGATACAAAACTGCTTTCAGTTATCTACAAGTTACTGAAAGATTGACTTGAGAAATAAAGAATGTTATAGAGAAATTATCCTCTAATTCATATTTAATTTTAAATGCCAGATGAAGTCCTAGTGAACCTGTGATGGGACTTAAGCATGTTTTCAAATGTTTTTCTAATTGGAACTTCAAGCTCATGATTTAAATCAAGTCCATAATTAATGCAGTCCCTTCTATTTATTTAATTGGCTAAGTTTCCATAGTCTGTGGAAATACCCAGCCATCTCCATTCCTCCTGTGACTTTTGCTGCCCTTGAGCAATTTACCATTTGTGGCCCTGTTCTTTCAGACTGTGAAATGGGCATCACTGGAAGTATAAATTTGTCCATAGTATCACCATCACTGTTCAGCAGATTGCTATTCAGCTCCCAGCTTCATTGTATTAAACAAACACAATAAAATGCAGCCTCTTTCACAAAGTAACAAGATAGAGGAAAGAAAGGTATTCCAAAGGAAGCATTATTATCTATATTTTTACAAAATTATTTCAGTGGAGTTTATGAAAATCTGTTACATTCTCCTTGTCCTTGGGAGTTACCCAATATACCTTGAAAGTATGCTGTGAGAAGAAAACTGACTTTTAGTTTTCCAAAGTGCAAGTGAGTTGCACTTGGAAAGTCTTCAGGTGCTTTTGCAAGATCTGTCCTTAAATAGCTTGATCATTCAAGACATGCACAGATGTTAGAAACTAAATCCACGTATCCTAAGTTTTGCTTCATTGCTTTTCTGACAAGGCCTTTTCCTCACAGATAAATGTATATGAATTTGCACTATAAAAGGAGTATGAAGTAGAGAAAACTGCAATAATCCTCAAGAATATAATTCAGTGTCTATACATTAGCAAGTGGCAAAAGAAAATTACTTCTGAAATGTTGTGTTTCAGATTAAACAAAAGACAAAAAAATCCCAAACAAACAAAAAATGGAACTGGTCAGAAGCAATAATTTTGCAATTAAAAGAATTGTTTGTTTATTCACTGTCCCCTCATTTACAAGTGGCACAAATACTTTTGCCCAAACCTGCCGTTGAAGTTCAGCCCCAGGTAGAGAATGACTGGAAGTTTCAGCCTGAACGGTGAAAGTTTCCAAGACTAAAGGACAACTAAGGAAAGCTGCTGTGCAACATTAACAGTAGCAGGTCATGGCCACAACACTGCTACTATAATAAAGGTTTATTTAAATGCATTGGCATGGAGAAGGTGAAAATATGCAGGGAAAATAAATCTTGTTTTATCTCTGAGTCACTACGTAAAAACTGTTTAGATGGAGATGGAAAGGTTTCCTTGCTCTTCTCCAAATTTCAAGGGTGTTGCAGGGGTGTCCTATGAAGCAAAAGACATTTGGAGTGGAGCATATCTAAAAAACCAAATTAGATAATAAACAATATAACTTCTTTAAAACTGCAATTCTAATGTTTAAAATAAATCAGTAGAGCAACTAGATGGAAAAAAAAGGGATTAATTTTTTCCCCTGTTTTTTTTTTAATGAATATAGTGACAACACAGCAGTGGTTCACAGGCTTTTTTAGTTTAGGTTCATGCTGTCTTTAGCCTTTGATTATAAATGCACACCGTCACTTCTGCAACATGCTTGTTTCTGTGCATTAGAATGTAAGCACATTATATTAAGGCATATAATACATGATATTAATTGCTTGCAAGAGTAGCCAGTTGCAGACAATTGAGTTTTCTTGCCTTTTTTTTTGTGCACAGGAATAATACAGGTCAGAGACACAGGCCACCCAAGCCTGGCAGACAAGTCACTGCACTTTCTCGTGGTGGGGAGCAGAAGGTGTTTTTTAGACAGACAACTGGGCAGAATCAGTAAGTCTCACCCTGAAAATATATGCAAAAACCTGCAAGCACATGTGTAGTTTTGTGTTATTTACATATATTTAGAAGCATATGCATATTTTTCTCATTTTCATATGTATATATATGAAAACATCAGTGTGTGTATATATATGTCTATATATCTATATATCTATATATATATATGTACAGGAAAACACTTAAAAGTCAAAGCAATTCTCAATGTCTTTATACTAGACTGAAACACCCAGCAAATAATTTAGGAAAATGCTGTTTTTACATCACCCCTAAAATTTAAAATAAACTTTTCCTCCTTACGTGTGACCTAAGAAATGCATTCATTTTTTTAGTTTTGAAAATAATGGATGCTCTCCAGACGTTTTCTATATTCACATTATTTTATACTATTGAGTATCTCACTGAACTAAAAAAACACTGACATTGCAATATTTAGTTTCTGTATAGAACAGCTTTTCTCAGAGTAGGACTTTTGGGGTTTTTTTTTGAGATGCAGATAGTAATATTCTCTCATCCAGTGTGCAATGAAATTAATGAACAATATATAGAATGGGGAATTACAGAATTTAAATGAAAGCCATTCATTAACTGTGCAAAGCTTTAAATTTGGGGAAAGATAAATGATTACCAAAACAAAATAACAATTAAACATGCTTGTCCTATATTTGTTTGCATAGTAATTGCTATATTTGCCACCATTAATTAGAATTCTCGTTGAGCTAAAGAAAGCCCTAAATCTGTTCCCTCTTTTGGTGGAGTTGAGAAAATAATATGGCAGAAAGAGAAGAGGAATATTCCCTTTGATGATTTTATCAACAAATTTTCATGATAAGTTATCTAAATTCTACCTTTGGATGGAAAAGGGTATTTTCCTTTCTTCTTAAAATGTGATGGATTCTATTACATTTTTTTAAATGAATTTGAAATTACATTAGCAGATTATTGGAATAAAAACAATTCTTTAGGAGTACTGTTGATTAAAAAATATACCTAAGACTTGCACAAAGTGTTCCAGCTTGAATTTTTATAAAAATGAATTGTCTGTCAGTGAACAGATTGTTCTTTTAAACAATCTTTTTCCACTAACTGGGAAAAATGACATCCAATGAAATCACTTATGCAGATCAAACTTGGATTATTCTGAAACTATTCTGCCTTGATACCTTATGGGTGCAGCAGAGCTGGTACCTCATCTTTCTGGTCTGTCATCTTGGCTGGGCTCCCAGTTTGTTGGCAAAAGCCCTCATGCACAAGGATGCCTATTCTCCATCAAACAACTGAGTTTCCATGATGTAATGTCCTGCAATCAGCAGTTGGACTTTTTATGATATAAGATCCAAACGTAATTTTCTGTATAAATTTCAGATGGTTTTGCCAGATATTTCTCCACAAAGTTGTTTTTCTTAAAGTCCACGGTGTTTGTCCTTGCCAGAGTTGTACACTGATCTTTTCTGTCCATACTCTCTTGCCCCTTCTATCACTTGTCTACATGCACCATCATCACTAGGAAAGGTAACCCCTATCTCTGAGGCATCTGTACAATTTGCAGGAATATTTTTGCTGGAATTTTGAAATGTAAGTTAACTGAAACCCAATATACTTGATTGCAGTATTTCTGAGTCCAAATGTAATATGCAGGCTACACGTGAAAATCTGTTACTAAGAAATGTTCTATGAATTTTATGAAGCAGCTGAAAATGTACCAAACAGTGGTAGTACAGATAGTCACTATTTCCTTCATGTTATTATATCTGTTTCTGGAAGCCATTCATCTTGGTATTTCTGAATTGTCTTTGGGATGTACTACTGTTTCCAGATATGAAGGACCTGAACCATCCCTCTCAGTAATTTTGGAGTAAATCAGAAATAAAAGTAATAAAATAAATATGAGTAGACCATATGATGATAAAGAATTAAGTCCAACATTTTACACAGAGGTAGCTACATTGGCATGTATCAAACATAAATAAAGGTTAAAATATTTAGGAGTTACTTTGGGAAGCATTTGCACTGATATTTAATCACCAAACAGTAAATTATATATAAATACTGGTGTATTTACTACCTACATTCCTTTACATGTTTGCAAGCATATCTCATTGCTGTGATTTGTGCTGCTTATCTCCTAATCTGAAGGCACCCCTTTAGAATTTGTGGAGGTAATGCATGGCTCTCTGAGATGCATGTTTTATTCCACAGTATTTTTTAGGTGTACAGCTACTGGAGGCCAACTCACATAATTAAAAAGTTGCAGATTAACCATTGCTGTGCAAATGGCAAGGTTGCATTTTTGTGTAAGCATTGTTGCTGATTTCTTTGCTAAAGAAATCGACTGCACACTGTGTCTATCTTGAGAGGTGGGGCTACAGCAACCTCCTTCTGCTGACAACTCCATCCTTGTGTTTATATCACAAGTGTCCCAATGTGTGAAAAAATAGAGGAATTTTTAAATAAAGGAACCTTTCCAACCCTCCTAACCTGAGACTATATCACAGTGGAGGGCAGATGAGAAGGAAGCACCTGCCTTTAAGGGCATGTCTATATATCAAGGGAAGATGAAAATTAATTCCCAGGATTGAAATTATCTAAACTGGTGAGTCTAAATGGATTATCAAAAAAAAAAAAAAAAAAAAAAAAAAAAAAAACCAACAAAAAAAAACTTGTCAGCTGTTGGGAAGAAAAGTGTAGCAACACAGCTGGTTTTAGCATAGAGGCACATTTCATACAAGTAGTCCTGTTCCTTCTACTGGCATTGGCTTAAGCTCACCAACCTGGCAGATGCACACCAGTGCCAAACCCTGTCCTTACATCATTTGTAGATTCTCAGGGTGGGACACTTAATAAATGCTATCACAGTATGATTAACTAGGGTAGTTATCTTGGAAATGTGACATGCTTGAAAAATAATCCTTCCAACATCTGGTTTCCAAAGGGGAGCTGAAGGCAGATTTGGCTCCAGAAATGTCCCACCTCAAGGGAAGAGCCTCTGCTCTGAAGCCCAGGTTTTGCAGGGAGCTCTTCCATCCCACACAATCTCTTTGATCCAGTTGTGAGTAATCTAATGCCTGGACCAAAAGCAGTAGAGCTGGAAGAGCATGGCTCAGGGCTGGAGCTGGTTAATGCAAATCTCCTGTGCCATGCTGCATGGAGAAGAACAAACATACCCTGAGGCTCTGTGACTGGGTCTGGCTCATTTGGCATGAGGAGATCAATGTGCTGAACCTGACCTCTGGTTGCTGCCCCACTGTCAGGGCACTGCCTTCAGCTGGCCACAGCTTGGATCAGCTCAGTGTGTGCACATCCTGCTCTTGGCTTCAGAGGTGTAAACAGCTTTGCAGCTAGTTTCCTCAAGTTCTGTTATCATGTGAAGATTAAACATCTGAGCAAATAATCACAATGCCAAGAGTGGCCATTTTCTCAATAACACATCTGTTAGGATGAAATCCTGATCCTCTGTGCTTTGTGTGTGCTTTGATTGCCTAGGGAACTGGCATGCTAATTTTTGCTCAGCGGTTATAATATTGAAAGTCTGGGTTTTGTTTAACAGTCAGGCTTAACTCTTGGGCTAACATTTTTCCTGGCGTTTCCAACACGATCACATAATTATGTTCTGTAAGTGAAGGACAGAGTAATGTCCTGAAAAAAGAAGATGTAAGTGTGTTAGTTTGTCAATCAAGTAAAACGATTAATTTAAAACAACTCACAACAGCTACAAGGGTAGGAAGGATTATTTACTTGTTGAAAGGCAGCTATGCTCAGTTAGGAGAAAATAGATAAGGGCTGGATCAAATTTTAATTATTTTGTTTGATTTTTTCCTTGCTGCAATGAGAAAAAAAAAAAAATCATTCAAAGAGCAACATTCAACAATCGAGCTTCTTGAAATGAAGCAGAACAGAAGCACTGTTGATTTTGACTTCATCTTATCCAGCAGTTCAAAATTATATTTGTATCCCTGAGGGGATTTCTAGGTTGTTCAATCCTTCTGAATAACTACAGGGCAATATAATACAGAGCACTACTGTACCAATTGCCATATTGATAACTATTCTAATATTTAGAAGCAGCTGTCTGAATTGCACCCTATGGTACATAGCAAAGGCAATATAGTAACATCAACATTCCTGCTCCCTCTTTCAGAGGATCCTGATATCCCTCTTTTTAGTTTTCCCTGTTGTCATAAATAATTCAATTTCAACCACAGTCAACATCATATTTCTCCATACAAATAAGAACTGAGATCTTCTGATGATGCTGATTATTCCATATATTTTCTTTGGTCAGTCCTTAACCATCAAACAAATATAAAATAATCTCACTACTCTGATGCTTCCATCTTCTTTGGGACATAATTTACCGTGTTCTCATCCCTAGGAATGACAAAGAACCTCATATTCCTTGGCGGGGTTTGGGGTTTTGTTTGTTGTTTGTTTTTTGGGGTTTTTTTTGTTCTGTTTTTTTACATTTATTTTTAACAACTTTCTTCATAATCTTACTTTGACTAGGATTTCTATTTCTATTAAGAGTGGGTTGGCAAAAAAAGAAGTGTTCTCTGTTTGCTGCCTTTTTGCTTTCTGCAAAGCTGCACAGGGACCCAGTTGCAGACCCGTGTCCCATAGGCAAGAGAAGAATGACAACTTTATCCATACAAGCTAATCACCAAAAATTTTCCAAGGACTTCAGCGTTTCTATTACTAATTAAACCTGTCTTTCTTCTGTATGTCCAGAGACACATCTGAAGCCTGCCTGCTTCAGGTGCACATAATCTGAAAAAGCTGGAATATCTTAATTGCCTTTCTGCACCGTTTTTTCAGAGCCTCTCTCCAAATACACCCCCACCTAGAGGGGTCTATTTGGAGAGATCTTCAATACCTAAACATGCACATATTCATTGGCACAACAAAAATTAGGTTTTATACCTGATATCAACCTGTTCTTTTGTGGACAAAGTTAAACAAAATGGCTGAGGGAGTATCTTAGAGAGAAAATAATTTTATGTTAGAGAAAATAATTTTTTCATGTGCTGGTAAGATTAAATCACTTCACTGAAGAAAAAATGTTAGTTGCTGTTTAATTATTACGAGTTAATTTCCACGCCATATTTCATAATTCAAGAAAAAAATCAGCAGTTAATTTTATATTGTTTATGTTTGATAAAACATAGTATAGATAAATTGTTCAGATGATGGTGAAAGAACTTTGAAAGATATAAAACTACAGATTTCTCAAGAGTAAAGATCTAGGAAACCTTAATTTGGATTACTTGATATTACCTAGGTTACCTGGGGGTGGGGTTTTTTTTAAATTTTTGTAAGGAATATATTTTTAGGAATGGCATAACCCCCATATTTATTCATTGCTATTTCTAGTAAACAAAGAAATTAAAGGCTATGTCGCATCATTCCAAAACTGTTCTGTCACATCAAATGTCCCAAGGCTACTTGGTCATCGTTTTTTTACAAAAAGTTCAGACCTCAGAGAAATTTACTCATGATGAATTTGTCTGCCTTATAATGGATTTCATTAACCCAGTAATTACTATATGTAACAGAAAAAAAGGTCCCATTTGAAGGAGAGGGAGATACTAAAAACACCTCAAATCAGTCCTCACTGTGACACTCTTCTCTTCACCTTTTGTAAAGCCTGTTCCAGATCATAAAACAATTCTTGTTACACAGTTGATCAGTTTTAGTATTATGAGAAAAACCCACTTCCATGTCATACAGAAGTGACTAATCAAATATAAATCACAGGAAAGAACAAACTTGCTGTATCTTACAATGCAGATTTGGTTGGGACCAAGCTTTTGCTCTTTCTGGGCCTCAGTCCTCAAGTGCTTGTCAGCAACTCAGGAATGGCACATAAGGCATGTAAAAATCCTGCACCCACTAAGGTGCCCCATATTTCAGAATGTCTATTTCCAGACAAGTAGAACAGATGGGAAGCACTTGATGGAAAACTTTACTTCAGAGGAATACAATTAGGCCAGGTAGAAAGCTAATCTTCTCAAATGTCCAGGTATGTAAAGCTTACATGGTATCAAAAGGTATTTTAGAGATAGTATTTAGAAAACAAAATAAAATTATTGTGAAATATTTTGATTTTTGTAAGCATCTTTGAATAGATGTGCTGTACATAATAAAAATGGAAAATTTGTATATGGCTATTGTCTAAACAATTGTTAATGGCTCATGATTATGTAAAACTTATAAGACATACTATGGACAATTTTCTTTAACTCAAAATTCAAATGTTTCATCTTGTTTATACTGGCTAGCTGAATAAAGGTTTCAAAAGAGGTAAAATAAGTATGTCCATTAAAACTATCCTAATGCAAATGAATTTGACATTGAAAAGGGAGATTTCAGTATAGTACTTGGAGTTATTTTTTTCCCTGTGCTTTACAGTTATGATCCTGCTTTTCATAAATATGGAACTACTAAGATTTACCCAGCTGAAGAGTTCTACTTTCCTCCTTTTTCATATTTTAAGGTGAATGTCTATATCTAGATCCACATCTTGAACCCGTATGATTTTATACCTGCCTTCATATCAGCAGTGTTAATTTCAGTTTTCCTTGCTGAAGATGAAAGATGAGGTTTTGAGATACCTGGCAGCTTTTCACCCCCATGACAGATGATGCCTTTGCTTCCTTCTTTGACTTGAAATGAAAGGGCAGTACAATATGTACATTGCAAAAGCTTGCTTAATACCCTTCTGCTAGAAAACAAAATCACTGGCATTAAGTTCCCTGTGTCCTTTTCGTAGCAGCTTGTTTTACAGAGATTTAGAGGGTGATTAGTATCATTACCAGACCTTATTTTTTTCAGAGCTTTACTCATTACTGGCCAGGGGTCAATCAAATCATGCATATTAAAGCCAGGTCAAAGTGAGCTGTGCACAGAAGGAGAAACACCACAGAGAAGCTTCAGCTAACCACTGCCATCAAGTATTAATGTCACAGGTTAATGTATGAGTGACCGTATTAGTTCCACACGGGAACTTCAGTATCAAAGCCAGGGAATGGACCAGGTGATAAGACTGAAGAATGCTGAGATTTAAAAAATAATTCTCATGTCTTGACTCACCAGAGTTAATGACAATGAGAGCACAAACTCCCCTTCGGTGTCACCTTCACAGCCTTTTCAGAAAGAAAGGAGTAATTTCCACTAAAACAGTAGCGTGCAAATATAAAGAATAGGAGAACAAAAACATTGACAATCATTACCTTTTATCTTGCCCTGAAAAGCCACAGTTCCAAGGTGAGATCAGGGCACCAAAGAGCTCATGGTTTTCTGTGCTTCTTTTATAAGTGCAGAGCTAAAAGCCTAGATAAAGTGAAAATGAGACTGCCAGCATTAAAATGGGATGCAAGATGGGACAGGGGGAAATGAAGGTCAACAGGATTGTCTACTAATAAGACATGAACTTGCATTACTTAATGATACCCTTGTAATCTGTCAGAAGTAGAAAGCTTAAGGAGTTAGTGAGCTAAGAGAGTCAAGTGGAAATTAAACCAGAGTTCTAGAAGTATTTTAAAAAGAAATTAAGAAAAGATTCAGAACTGAGCCATCTCAAAAACTAAGATCCACAGGCAAGTGAGTATATTTGATAAGGTACATCCAGGACATATAATTTATATTCTTATTTTCAAAGAAGCACCTTCTTTTAAAAGAGATTTTATTAACCCATTGGAAAGACTATTTTAAAAGAGATTTTAGTAACCCATTGGATAGAGTATTCTTCCTTTTTTTTCCTTCTCATTTTTATT
>WEIU01014552.1:0-23222 GCA_013389925.1 Aegithalos caudatus
TCTCAGTGCCCAGGGTGCCAACAAAGGAGGGAGAAGCAGCTGAGGTGACATCATTTGTGCCACACCAGGGATGATTTCTGGAAGGGACGATTTCTGTGCCACCTCAGGGATTATTTCTGTGCCACCTCAGGGATGATTTCTGGCCTCTTGGATGGACCAGAGGTGGTGTCCAAGGGCAGCACTCAGGCCTGGGACTCTCTCAGGATGCTCAGGGATTGATTCCCCAGCCCCACACCAGGACTCTGCACCCTCCAGGGTCTCTCCTGCTGGCTTGGCAGCAGTCTCAGAGCCACTGCCCAATTCTCTACTGCTCAGAGTGCAAAACAGACCTGAAAGGGCTTTGAGGTCCCTTCTAGCCCAAACCATTCCATGGTCCTTAGACTTCCCAGGAAACACAAACCAAAGCAAAGGCTCCTGGTTTGTGCTTTCTCCAGGACACAGCACAGTCTCAGAGAAGGGGATTATGCAGCAGGAACTTGGAAGCATAATAAATACAGACCTCCTTCGAGGTACAGAGAAGAAAAAATACTGATTTTCAGTGTGTAGGAATCCTCAGGCTTCTAACTTATTGTGAGGATGACTTTCAAATCATGCAATTTCAGGAAGCACAGGCTGGAAGAGACCTCCAGAGGCCAGCTAATCTGGCTTCCTGCTCAACTCTGCATCAGCTGCTGTCTGTAATCAGAAAAACTCAAAGGACAGACACTCCACAGCTTCTCCACTTCAGTGCTGTGCCAGGAAAAAAATTTTAAAAAAAGGAAGAAAGATGTCTGCAGCTATTTCTGCTCACTTTTTGGACTCTGACTCTTGAAAGTTCTTGTATTAAAACACTTATTTAAAATGCTGAACACTGAAGACAGAAAAACACTTCAGCTCTTCCTGCAGGGGGGTGACTCCACCAGCTCAGGAGAAGTTGCAAGATTTTGCAGGCCCACCTTTGTGAAATCTTATTTTTATTCATATTTTGCTGAAACACTACAAGCTTAGCAACAACCTCTGCTTCTCTGAAAGAGTCTGAGGTGGAATTTCACCTCTGCAGCCTCAGCAGCCAGGCAGGAGTGAAGGAGTGACAGACACCTCATGTCACAACCAACACGGTGTTGTACTAAAACACTCTCAGGAATTTTAAAGAGCCTCTTCCAAAAATCAAGGCAGTGCTTTATAGCTAAAAATATATCAATCCAAATTAAATATTTGCATGACAAGGGTGACTTTAATTAAAAACCTTTGGCATAATTTAAATCCCATCCATGAAAACAGTCATTGCAGAATGAAATGACTCAGAGCAATTGAGTCTTCCAGTTCAGGGTAATTGGAAGGGAATGTCTGGGGCATGGCTCCCTGCAGTGATTTTATACCCCTGAAAAAGCTGATTGTGAGATCCTTTTAATAAGCACTGAAGCAGCTGAGCCCAAACCGATAGAAGAATCTGAAAAGTCATAAATTTCTATTTGGTTAAAATGAGAATGACTTTGATGTGGTACAGATGGGTTTGGATAAAAAGCCCCCGTGGGCTGCTCCCAGGAGGTTTGCAGGATGTTCAGGAGCTCAGCTGAAGGAAACCTGAACAGGCACAAGCTCCCCTCTCTTCCCTCGCTGTCCCCAGGCAAAGAGGGTCTGAGCATCCTGCATTTCCCAGCTGTCCCTGCAGTGCTGGCTCTTCCCTGCCCTCTGGGCAATGCCTGGGATGTGCACAGCACATTTCCTCCCCACACTGCTCCAGAGCTGCCAGAGCCCTCTGGATTTGTGAGCACAGGCAGGGCTGAGTCACACCTGAATTGTGCCCTGCAGCCAAGAGACACCTCTGAGAGAAAATACACCTTCACTGGGGCCAAAACTGGGGGATTTAAACCTTGGAAAGCTGATTTTGTTCTCTACAACCCCCCCTGAGCTGGGCACAGAGGCACACTCAGGTTTAGGATTTGAGCTGAACACAGAGGCTCCGAGGAACACTCAGGTTTAGGATCTGAGCTGGGCACAGAGGCTCCGAGGAACAAGCAGCTCTGACAAGGCAGGAGGTGGAGCACAAGCACAGCACTGTTCAGCTGCTGGATCCCAAGGAGTAGCCCAGGCTCTCCAGAATGCCAATCAGGCAAGGAAAGAACATCATGTTGCTGTCAGAACTTTGCACGTGTGGGACTGCAAGAGGCTGTCATTATTTAACAATCTGATTTCCACTTCCCCAAGTGGTGCAGCCCTTCCTGCCCCAGCAGCTGCTGCAGCTCCAGGGGACACTCACAGAGCAAATTTCAGCTCAGCAGCAGCTGAGGAGGCACAGGGCTGTCAGAAATGCATTCATCTCTTTAATGCCAGGCTCTGCATTCCCAGCTCTGCATTCAGGAACACGAGGGTGGGCTTTGTGCAGACCATTAACACGCACACAGGCTGTGCCTGCATTTCCCAGCTCCTTCAGCCTCTCCTGAGGGATGCTCCAGAGCCCTCAGCACCCTTGTGGCCTCCACTGGACTCCAGCAGCTCCCTATCTTTTGATCTCCTTGTTAATTATGCTGCACTTTCCATCTAATCCAAGGAAAAAGGGGAAAACCCTACTTTCCCTCTCTCCTCCCCAAATAAAACCTTCCCTTCTCAGAGCTGCCAGCTGATCTCCCAGCTCTCTGCTGACCACATTCCCTCTCTGCTCCCCTGGTTTTTGGGCTGCCCTGGCTCCTTGGAAAGGGTCAGAGCTGCCTCCCCTGCCTCCAGGCTGTGCCAGGAGGAGCCAAGTGCTGGCTGAAATGCCAGGGGAAGGAGAGCAGCTGGGTATTTCCAGAAGGGAATAGAGTGAACATCTCTCAGTGAGCACCTGGCAGCCCCTTCCATGAAAAGAATTTCCCTGCAGCTGAATCCCAGGCTTTGTGGGATGGCTGTGCCTGTCCTGATGTCACACAGAGCAAGCACAGCACCAAACAAGTGCTTTAGGACATTTTACATCCTTTGAACAGGACACAAAACTGAAAAGGTGATTATTATTACTTCATCTCCGGGAGTTTAAAAGTTTATAATGCTATTCCTTCCTTTCCTGTCAGTGTCCTCCCATTTCTAGATGTTTCCCTCATTCCCCTCCTGCCCTGGCTAGTGGGAAGCACCAGACATGGCTGAATTTTGGGATTTGGGGATTTATTACCTACACAACCCTTAGAAATCATCCAGGTTTGCTGAAGCCCCAGCATTTTCAAAAGAAGGACAGCATGTTTTTCCTTTTTGCTAAGTGTTGAGGCTCAGATTTGACAAATCATCTTTTCCAGGGAAGCAGTTGGCCACTGGAAAGGCCACATTTCTTCCCAGTGACAGCACAATACTTGGAGAAAGACCAATACCAATGCATATGCAGATTCTGCAGCAATTTTGGCCCATGCTGGCCTCTGAATTTGCTGACCCAGCCACCCACTTATTGGAAGTGACACCTAATCATTGTGCAAATTTTGGACTTTCTGGTTGCCTGTTTAGACTTTGTGTGTGTGTGTGTAAGATGTGTCCTTGAAAACAACCAGGAGGCACAAGGAAAAACTCAGCACAGGAAATAAAAATGTTTCTGTTGCTTGATGAGCTCTCTTTTGCTCTCACATGTGCACAGATGTGCTGCAGCTCTGCAATCTTGTTTGAGTGGAAAAGCAAATACCTGCTTGTTAATGGGAAAATTTTGCTAATTTTAGACTGAAAATTCTCAGAATCTGCAGCCCCAAAATTCCTGCAGGTGAGGGGGCTGAGAAAGAGGCTCCCAGCACACAAGCCTTGCAGAATTCCCAAAGATTTGGGAATTTTGATGCTCGTGCAGGCTGTGTCATGAGGATATTTTAAACGCCAGCTGTTGGAGTCTGACCAACACACACAGTTGTAAAGCCAAAGAGCAATGAGCCCAAAACAGCTTGGAGAAAAAGGAAGGCCCTGCCACGTTTCCCACCTCTGATTGTGGCAGATCAAAGGCTGAACTTACTGGAATTTCTGCCAAATTTCTGCCTCTTGCTTGGCTAAGGGGTGCTGGACAGAGCAAAAGGACAATGAAGGGAAGATTCTTCAATCACTGAAAGTCACCTGCAGTCAGGAGAGTGGAAACACAAAACTGAAGTACAGACTATGAATTTAGAGACTGAAATAAAAGTTATAAAGGCACAAAACCCAGAAACCAGGAGATTTTCTTGCTTTTCCTAAAGAAGGATGATGGCAAAATCCAGAGGAGTTTGCTTGACTGGCATTTCCTCAGGGTAAGCAATGCTTGACAAAAGAACTTGGAGCCCCTAAATGATGCTGAGGTGTGTCCAAAAGGAATGTGACCTCCCTGGGCCAGGCAGCTCCTGCCAGGGATCATTGAGACCTTCCAAGAGACACTTGAATCTTGTTACTGGCTACAGGATCAGTGCAATGAATCTTCTGCAGCGTTTGAAGCTAACAGAGATCTTTTTATATTGTGTGGCAGTGCCTGCTTCATGCCAGGGAAATTATCTATTCTTCCTGAGTAGAAAGGAAACTGAGGTGGCTTAAAAAACCAGCTTTAAATCAAAATAAACACTGAGTCATTAGAATGCTACAATGAATTAAGAAATTATTGGCTTTAATACATTGACTTTTGTGGTTTACTAAATCAAGAGCTGTTGTAGCCTCCGTGGAAAAACAAGCTCCATTTGTCGACCTTTGTATTTATGTGCAAAAATATTGGAAAGGGACCAGCACGCTGTCTGCCTGTAAATCAGCTTTTTCTCATTCAGAACTTTTACAAATGAAATACATTATTTTGACACCTTTAGCATTTATCCAGGTAACGAGCCCTGTACATTCCTTACTCAGCCATAAATCCAGGATAACCCAGCTGAAGGCAAATCCATTTCTGACAGGGAGTGCCTGGGCTGCCAGGACAGGAGCTCTGCTCAGAGACATTGCCGTGCCCAGCCTGCGAGGGCACACGGCTCTGCCCTGTCCTGCCTGGCTCCTCGGGATCAGGAGGGCTTCCCAAGCTGCTCCCGCTTCTCCCTGCATTCCCTGTGCTGTCTGGGATCTCATTCTGAGGCAATCCATCATTCTGAGCACTGACTGGGGCTCTTTTTTCACTCTTCTCCCCGTTCCCTTTCATTCTGTCTCGGTACATGTACGACTACATTTGTCACATCAAAGGCACTACACGGGAGCTCCCGAGGCAGCCCTGAGGCTGTTCCTAAAAGCTGGAGCCTACAGCCTGAAATAAAGCCGCCTGCATGTGGGGATCCATCTGCACAGGCTCAGTATTCCCAGATTTATCCACCACTGCCTTGGACAAGCAGGGACACAGAGGCACCTGTTTCCCTAAACACCTCCAAACCCGTCCAGAAATGGGATCCAGGCAGTGTTCCTGTCCCAGGTCCCCCCTGCTCACACAGCCCTGCTCTCTGGGCACTGCTGCACTTCAAAATCTTCAATGCAATCTGCCCACAGCCTGCGCTGCAAAAGTGACTAAACCCCATCCTGAGCCTGTTTAGGTCAGGACTGAAAAACCACAGTTTTCCCTGGCATAAGTTACAGAGTGGGGGAAAGGTGTTGTCCAGCAGTAAACATCAGCATCATTTGCTTCACTAATTACAAACAAAGAGCTGTACCTGGTAGGAATTGTCAGGTTATTAATTAGGAGGTGGAAATCTGCCTCACAGCACAGGCTTTGCTGCCTGCTAAGCTTAAGGAACCGGGCATTGTGCAGGAGAGGAGTGGAGTCAATGCATTTTTACTGATTGCACCTTTTACAGGAGCACTTAGACAATGCCTTGGAATAATTATTTCCTGCGAAACAGCATTTAACACGCTCCTCACTTCTGCTTTTGTGCTGGGAAAGCTCACTGACAGCAGGCAGCCAGAGCCCCTCAGAGCAGCATTTTCTGACACAGCAGAAGGAATTACTTGGGAAAGGGCAGCTGGAGGAGGAAACCATCCCTTCCTTTGGTGCTTTGAGGCACACCCAGCAAACACTCAGCCCACGCTTGCTCCTGGACTGTGCCATGGTTAAACCATGGTGGGGGCAGCTCCTGGAATGCCCTGGATGTCTCCTGGAGATGTCCTGCTCCAGCCCATCCATGTCCCCAGAGTGGAAATTGGGAGCAGTGAGATTTTTAAATGCTCATGGGTGCATCCTGGAGGGGTGCACAGGGGAGCCAGAGCTGGCTGCACTCCTGGAAGGAGGAATTACATCTGTCAGGAGGAGTCACCAAGCCTGGGAATGCACCAAGGGACAGGGATGGGAATGCACCAAGGGACAGGGATGGGAAAGCACAAGGATCAAGGGACAGGGATGGGAAAGCCCAAGTCTGTGCTGACACAAGGCAGCCAGGAAATGTGTCAGCTGCCTCAGCTGGGTGTTCCAAGCCCCATTCCCAACTCCAGGCTGTGCAGAAACAAGCTGTGGGGGCTCATTCCTGATGAAAGCCCAGAGAAGGACCTGGTGGGTTCCCGTGCACCATCCTCACCCTGGCCTTTCTTGAGCAGGCTTATCCCAGGGAGGTTCCTGCCTCTCCAGCTTGTGGAGCTCCTTCATTTCTGGTGGTTGCTCTTTTTGTTTCCCAGTTTGATTTCAGTGATTCCTTCCCAGCTGGATCCCAGCACAACAGAAAAGCAGCTGGATTAATAATTTATGGTCCCATTTCCTCATTTCCATACTGTGATGCAGGTGAGAGCTGAAAAAATAAACCCCAAAGCTGCAAATATCTTTTAAACACATGGTAAGATGAAAGCTCCTTTTCCTTCCTCTTCCATGGAATATTTTATCCATTCCAAAGGGCCTAGGAGCAGGGATGAATGACAGCAGGAGAACACCCAGCAAGCTGGGATCCCACAGGAGGTGCAAGCCCTTCCCATCCTGCAGGTGGCTGGGAGTGTTTCAATCCCCAGATTCACTGCAGGAACAGAGGGGACTCTCCTGGCACTGGAGAAGTGTTTGTGTGGCTGCATGAGCTCGCTCCAGTGGCTTTCTGAGGCACTTTGGAGTATCCATGGAAAATGAAAGCCTCAAGTGCCAGCTGTGCTGGATTCAAAGGGAAGGTACAGCTCAGGGTGCTCGGGTACAGCTGTGGCTTCTCAAAGAGTCTGATTTCAGAAAAGAGCAAAATAAATCTTTGATATCTTCTCATTTTCAAAAGCACAATGTTCACATCTCTTCATCTTCTCACAGGTGTCTAAAGGGGGCTGTAAAGCCAGCCTTCATTTTAAAGCCACCTTGGATTGGTTTTTTTACTGGAGTGTTTCCTTTGGGTGGATGCTGTTTGCTCTATTTCACTTTTTAAAGCACGGCCTCACCAATGCTGAGGGAATGGCAAGAAGGGTCCTTGGTTCATGTTTGATTCAATTCCCTCCACATCTGCATGTACAATAGAAACACGTCCATTTTTCCAGGGATGCAACAAGAAATTAATCCTGGGTTTCAAGTCAATGCTGGACCTTTTCAGGAAGACATTTTTGCTTTAGTTCTTGCAAACAAAATGCTGTGCAGGATTTTAATGTCTCCTCTTGTGCCTTTTTTTGCTATTTATGGTTAGGAGCAGGTGGAAGTCACCCTATTCCTCTCTGTCTCAGCAGCAGCTCTGACAAACACACCTGGCAAGTATGGCATAACTTGAAGTCATTTGGTTCAACTCTGTAAAATGATGTCCACAGCTGTGCCACCTGCAAAGGAAATATTTACACACAGGCTATTTCTTCCACCTAGAATGCTAAAACTCACTTCCAGATGAAAAATGCTTTTGCCATAAAGCTCTAATCCATTCCAAGCAGTGTTTTCATTGCTGTGTACAGAAAGGGAGAACAAAACCACCCCACTGAGGGCATTTGGCCAGCAACAGAGAGACACTGAGAGCTGAGTCCTCATTTTCATCCCTCATCATTCCAAGGAGCTACTGTGCTGAAGGACCTCACAGGACCAAAAGCTCCCTGTCCCTTCTGCTGGGAGCAGGACACACTGGAGGAAAGGCTGTCCCAGCAAGAGCACAGCAGTGCAGCCTGCAATCATCCCTCCCAACTCCAGCAAGCTGCATTTTAGGGGTTTCTTCATCCAAAGGTGGTGCCTGGAGCCTCATTTCTGTCTCAGAGAGGAGCTGCAGCTTCTTGCCTGCACTGTGCCAGGCACAGCCCGTGGGTGAGGGTCACACCTGGGGCTCTGTGACAAAGTGACACACTTTGGGGGCTCTGTGACAAAGTGACACACTTTGGGGGCTCTGTGACAAAGTGACACACTTTGGGGGCTCTGTGACAAAGTGCTGCTCATCCTGACAGGCATGGGGTGCCTCCCTCGGGCCAGGGCTGTGCTTTGTGTGCACAATAATTATCCTAATTTCCCTTCTCCCTGCTGGGCAGCACTTGGTCCCCTTGCGATCGCCTTTTTCCAGCATGTCCCGCCCTGTCCAGCGGCTCTTCCCTCCAGCCCAGCGTGTCCCTGCGGCTGCCGGGGGGCTGGCAGGGCTGGCACACCCTGGCCAGCAGCAGTGACCCCCGCACATCACGGGGACACGGAGATGTCGCCGCTTTCCTTGTCCCCGCCTCCCGTGGCGATTCCTGCGGACCCGAGCCCGGCTGTAAATTGCCTTTTTCAGCGCATTTCCCGCGGTGGTTCCCAGGTGATTTCCCAGCTCCTTGAGGCTGCTGGCTGTGCTCTGTGCGTGGCTCCGTGTCTGATGATGGATCGAGCTGGGTTCGCATCTCTCGGTCCGTAGCAGGGCTGGGATTATCCCACACAGAGATGTGGAGATGGCTGGGAGAACACCTGGGCGAGGGAAAGCCCTCCCTGGGCTGGCCAGGAGGACAGGGCACAGCTGGGGAAGCACGGAAAGGATGGGGATCGGTGTCAGCAGGGCTGTGCGGGGAGCTGGGGCTCTCCAGATGGAGGGAAAGAGCCTCAGCCCTGCATGGAAAACACAGGGAAGGACAGGGGGTGGGATGAGACCCCACGGAGGTGACTGAGGATTTAAATCAGAAAGTGGAACGGGAATTCCACAGCTGAGGCTGGACAAGCATGGTCACTGCGGGGCTGTGCCTTCCCAGGGGTGGAAAACACTGAATTTTCCCAGGAATTCTCCAGGGAAAGAGAGGCACAGCAAAGCCCAGCTCACAGGAACATCCCCACTGCAGCACAGCCTCCTGGAAGAGGATTCTCCCAGATGGAGCAGATGTGCTGTGAGCACAGAGCCACAGGAGGAGAAACCAGGCTGGCTGCCCTAAAATCCACAGCCCAGGAAACCGGGGTCATCAGGCCAGGGCTGCTTTCAGGGAGGAAAGTAAGGATTGAGGAGTGTTTGCAATCAAAAAAGGCAAATGTTCCGTGTGTGCTGGTGTGGCTGGGATGGGGGTGAATTTTGGCCTTGGCTTTGTGCTGACAAAGACCTAGCACCCGTCAGGACAGGGCCTCTTGCAGACAGCGTTAATTTAAACACTGTCAAGGATTGCTTCTTCAATTAATTGGCCCCAAAACCCACAGAGGAAAAGCCATTCTTGATTTAGTTTCAAGCAGAGTATGTGACCTGTTTCAAGATGCAGCCACTGAACTTTTTCTCAGCAAAGGAGGCCGTAAAGTATTCAAATCTGACCTTTTGGGAGGCTGAAAAGTCAAAACACAAATCCACGATAATAACATTTAACTTAAGAAGTGGAATCACAATTAGGGGGGGAAGAAAAGAAGATATTGAGAAGCCATTAGAAGGAGCCACTGAAAAGGTAAAACGTTTGCAGGTAACCTGAAGACCACTTTGGGACATCACCGTATTCCAGGCTGGGAAGAGCATTAAAAAAAGATTTCCAGAGGGGGAAAAACCCCACCCCAAATGCATCCCTAGGAAGAATGATTCACACTTTGGGGAAGGAATTTGAAAACCTGTGTTGAGAAATGGGAGTTTTATCAGTGTTTGGGAAATAATTAATGAATGAATTCTTGGCATCCAGCAGGAGATATTCCAGAGAAGCTCCAGAGTTTTGGAAGCTTCCCAGGAGAGCCACGGTGAGAGCAGGGTGAGGCACTGAGTGAGTCAGTGCAGAAGATTCCAAAGGGATTCAGACACAGAGCACAGCCCTGTTCCCTAAGGTGGCCTTGAGGCCACAGAAAGAGACAGGGATGTATGGAAAGCTATTTAAAATAAATACAGAAATTAATCCTGGATGAGAGAAATTCAGGAGTTTCAAAGAAAACCCCCAAGCCCCTGCAGTTTCTGTGGTGGTAAATGAGTCAGAACAAGGAAAAAACCAATTCTGCACACGAATAAATGGATATTGGGCACATATCCCCTGGCTTCTGTGCAGGGAAGAAATGCCTCGTGCATTGTGAGATTCTTTTCAAATTAGCAATAACTGTAATACCAGATAACAAAAGACAGATGACTTTTTGTCTTTTTTGCTTTTTTTTTGTTTAGTTGGCTGGCAGAGAATGTGAATCTCTGCACATTTCTGATTTAATTTGGAGCAGTTTCTAAACCAGCTCAGCATTTTAGAGCTGCCCCAGAGTACAGGGAGCTGGCAGCAAACCCCTGACACATCACAAGCAAACATATGTCTGCTCTGAGAAACACAGCCCACATCTTCCCAAGTGCAGCACTGCAGGGATGGCAGCGTCTGCTGGCAGGCACAGGGAATGAAAAACACTTCGGGATTTGAAACTTTTCAAGTTCTTTTTGCGATGAACTTGGAATTCATCACCAACTTAACCCTCTTTTTGTTTTTTCCCCCCACCAAGTATACTATCTAATTATTTAGTTTTAGGATTTTTTGCTCTAGACTTAGATTTTATTTTCTTTCCATGTCTGAAGCTCTGTTCTGACATACAGGAGCTTGGAAAATTCCTATTGTTGCCGAACTTTCCTGAAGTTTTTTTTTATTTCTCCAAGGAGACTACAGATTGTAGCAGACTCATTGTTTTAATTTGTGGATCCTATCATTCCAACTCAAACCTAAATAGGCTATTTCATCAGGGGAAAACAAGAACATTGCTCAAAAAAATAAAAAAAGCCAAAAGAATAATGGCAAACCCAACAAACGGTTTCGTAAGGGGCTTTAAATGTTTACTCCAGTGTGTTCTGATTGTGCCTAGGAGCAGTAAAATGTAAATTAAATTAGTGCTCAAGCTTATCATTAGGAAACAAGCCATTTTTTTTTAAACTAGGAGAAAACACCATAAATTAAGCCCGATGTGGGTTAGGCTCACACGTTACATAAGCCCCTAATCCACATTAAAACCCTTTTAGTAACATATGGGCCATCATAATTTCCAGGGCTCTCTGCTCCTTAAGCATAATGAGCTGTTAATTCAGAGAGCCCTGCACTGGCCCTGGGAGATCCTGGGAGGGCCAAAGATGGAATTTTCCCTTTAGGGAATAGTTTGGGATTCTCAGTTCCCAGTATCAGGGTAGGGGCAGTGGGAATGGGGAACCCAAATCACAGCCATGGGATTGTGAGCTCACAGATGGTTTGGGTTGGGAAGGACACCAGGATTCTCTCATCCCAAACCTTCCTGCCATGGGCAGGGACACCTCCCACTGTCCCAGGGTGCTCCAAACCCCAGTGTCCAACCTGGCCTTGGGCACTGCCAGGGATCCAGGGGCAGCCACAGCTGCTCTGGGCACCCTGTGCCAGGGCCTGCCCACCTTCTCAGGAAACAATTCCATCCTAATATCAAATCTAAAACTACTCTGGCAGTCTGAGTCCATTCCCTGTGTCCTGCCCCTCCATCCCTTGTCCCCAGTCCCTCTCCAGTTCTCCTGGAGCCCCTTGAGGCCCTGCAAGGGCTCTGAGCTCTCCCTGGAGCCTTCTCCTCTCCAGGTGAGCACCCCCAGCTCTCCCAGCCTGGCTCCAGCCCTGGAGCAGCTCCGTGGCTCCCCTGGGCTCTCTCCAGCAGCCCCAGGTCCTTGTGCTGCTGGCCCAGGGCTGGGGCAGCTCTGCAGGTGGGGTCTCACCTGAGCTCAGGGGCAGAGCTGCTGCCCTCTGCTCCCCTGCCCTGCTCCCATGGACACACAAGAACAATTCAAGGGATTGCTGTTTTCCTCTGGGTTTAAAAATAAAAAAGCTCAACAAAAGTTGGGGAGCACCCAACAGCAAGTTTGGATTGATGTCCTTTAGAACACAGCCTGTGTTTTACAAACAGTACTTCACGAGAGAGCACCCAATTAATTGCTCACTTCCTAAGCATCCAGGAAATAATTAATTTGCAGGAGTGTGGAACAAGAGAACAACAGTCATGCTTAGTGTAATCCCAGTAATGATGAGAGCAGGTTTCAGTCCCCCTCTGTTCCATTATTCAGGACACCCCTTCTCCTTCCACTGATCCTTTTGCACCTCTCAGACCTTCCCTCGTGGCTGCAGCCTCTCATGGGGGCAGAACTGATCCCAGGGCTCAGATGAATGGAGCAGCCCCTGCTCCTCACCAGTGCCATCATTCACTTTAAATGCTGAAATATTTGTAAGTGCAGCTTGAACAGGGCATTTTTTTTTTTTTCTGAAGCTGTTCAGGGACATCACTGAGACATTTAATGTGTCCCTGCAGGGAGGAGAGCCCAGGCCTTTGCTCTGTGCTCTATAAAAGGGCTCTGCAAATACAGAATGGGAGCTCCACACTGCAATGTTGAGCTGTGCAGAGAGGAGGTGGCCTTTTCATTCACCCACAAAGGGCCAGGCCCACCCACAGGGCTGCACAAACCAGAATAATAGCTGTGATTGAGAAAGGAAAATATAGGGCAGAACCTGGCATTAACAGAACTCTAAAAGCTGCTGCACTGAATGCAATCCAGACAAAAGAGAGGAAGCCTGGTCACACCAGTGGGAAGGGGAGAGGGCCTCCAGGCACAAAGCTGATTTTTGCCCTTTATTGGTATTTAGCTCATCTGAAGGGAAGCTGAAGGTTTAAAAGCCATTTTATTTAAATGGGAAATGATTCATTTCTTTTTTTCCCCCCAACAATATGTTCTAATCTTGTTCACTTCACTGAGAACATGGTGACACATGGGGAAGGACTGTGCAGCAGTGACTTTCCTGAATGGAAAGGAAATGTCAAACAGGGTTTTTCTGCACGCACATGTGACATTTTCCTGCCCTGCTCCAGCAGAAAAAGCAGTAAATTCACAGGTGACAGCCTTGGCCACAGCTTCCCAGGAATGCTGGGCTCCACCTTGAGCAGGGACCTTCTCTTCCTCCTGTCCAAAGTATAAACTCAGCCTCAGCTGATGCAAAATTCTGCTCAGAGGGTCTCTTTTGTACCAGGAATTATAAACACACACAAAAAGCCTTTTTGGCTTCTTATTTTCCCTCTCAGGACCCTCTTCCCATCCTCTGTCGCTTTGGGGCTCCCTGTGGGATCATAGCCCAGGGACATCAGGTGTCCCCAAAGAAGTTCCACACTCTGTAAAATCCCCTTCTCCTTTTCCTTCCATCCCCTGTGAGTCTCTGAAGAAAACCTCTGAGAGAAGCACAGAGAAGGAGGCAAAGTTTTGCCACCACAGGGCCAGGGGAGGATCAGATGCTGCAGAAATGAGACATCTGAATAAGTCAGATAAATAACCAGAGCCTAAAGCATGAGAAGTCTTTTGGGGGATAAAAGAAGCTTTATCTTTGCCCTGAAGTGGTTCCTGAGAGCAACCTTTAGGCTACAAAACAGACAAATTATCGAGGAAACGCTTAATTCTGCAGAGAAGTGATGAAAACTGAACTCTCCAACAAATATATTTTCCTATGAGAAGACCATCCCAAACAGCCAGTGACTATTTTTCTAATTTTCTAATGAGCACGTGCTGAATGCTGCTCTTATGTGTTCTCCCAGTAGGTGAGGAACAGAGGCTGGAAAGAGCAAGGGCAGCATTCCCTGTTCCCTGAGCAGAGGCTCCCAGCTGGGCTGGGAATGCCAAAGGCTTTTGTGGTGCTGGGAGAGGCACAGGAGGCACGGAGGGGTCCAGAACCGCGTTGTGCAGATGTGTTATCCCAGTTTGGGGAACGCTGCTGCCCTGGCAATGTGTCTGAACACAGGAACGCTTGGCAGGGAGCTCTGCCCGGGGCTGCTGCCTCCTGCTGCTCCAGCAGCCCGGGAATGTGCTCCCTGAGCCCCCGGACAGCTGCAGGAGTAGCGTGGGAACACAGCCCCAGCCCGGCTGGGTGATGCTCACAGCTCCCACAGGTTCTCCTGGCCTCTGGCTCCTCTCCTCGCCGGGTGTGCAGGGAAGGAGAGGAACCCCAGGCTGCCAGTGCCCCTGGAGCACCGGGAGCCACACGTGGATGAGGGATTTTTGTCTCTGAGGTGCCTCAGCCACTGCATTCACTGACCTGTGGTGATGCCCTGGAGTGTTCATAACCACTAACCAAAGGGACTTCATTTGCAGGAGACTCCTGCATGACTCACATCCTGCCTGGACTGGGAGCAGAAGGATTTGTTTCCCCCAGCTAGCTGTTTAAAGGTTATATATTGATATATCGAGCTCATCCAGGTGTGCTGGCCCTAGCTGCTTCCTTTGGGAGAGAGACTGCATCACCAAGAGCCAGCACAAGTCACCTGCACATCCCAGAACTGTCCATGGGCAGGATTCCCACCTGGATCCCAGCACCCAGGGGAAGTCAACAAGGACAAAAACCAAGTCTGGATTTCAAAGTCACGAGCCTGGCACAGCACAGGGCCCACCTGCCATCATCATACATCAAAAAGACATAATTGAAATGACAACAAGTAATTATGGCGTGAAGATAAAACGCATTTTAATGAATGCAAATCTACTGAAAGTTCAGCTTCAAGGAATGTCACTGACTGAAGAGAATTCTGCTGGTGTCCATCTGTAACACCATTCCCTCCCAGCCTTCCCTCCTGTCAGCAGCTCTTCCCTTCCTCAGACACCTCAGATGGAGATAAGAGGAATGAATAAAACACCCCAAGTCGTTATGATAGCGTGGTGCAGCAGAAATGGAATATTTCACTGATTTTTCTGCTTGCTCAGGGAGAACCACTCTGTTCAAGGATCCACAGGAGCCCCAAACTGAAGGACACATAATGAGAATTTTGTGTACTCCAGTCACTCAGTGCATTTGGATCCTCATAATAAAATTAAATGACCCTCCTTACCCCCTTTAATTCTCAGCGCAGCATTTAACACTTTGTCACTGTAAGAAAGTCTGATTTCCTTCTAACAGCAAACATCTTGAAGTTATAAGAATGATGCCACTAACAATTAACCCTTCTTTTTCAGAGAAATGCTGTTCATCACCTCATCCCTGAACACCTTTAAATGTTTCTCAAGTTTATTTTAAGAGTGGATTTGGAAAAAAAACCACTCCCTGTGTGGTGCCTCAGAGCAGGGGCTGAGACAAAACAGAGCCAATAAAGACCAGAAATATAAATTGGCACTTTTTATCAGTACCTCTCTGCAGAGGGTGCTCCTGCCCATCAGACCTGAGGACCTCCCCAGTTCACCTGAATTTTTGTCACCGTCTGAGGGGCCAGCACCACATCCTGCAGTGGGTGCTTCAGATAAACATAGCTGGGACTTGATGATCTTAAAGGTCTCTTCCAACTTAGTTCATTCTGTGACTTTTCAGGGTTATTATTAATTTCACTGAATCTCAGTACAGATTCAGCTCTTCTCTGGAAGCATTGTTAGAAGCTCTCTGAACACAATTCATTGTTACAAATAACCCCATTACAAACAGCCAAGGTCTGCCAATTAAGCAAGTGCAGGATAATAGCAGAGCACATTTTCCCGAGGTTATGTGGCAAATGGCAAAGTTTTGTCATTGTCTTCATGTCTTGCAATGCCACTGACATCCCAGTACACTAAAATAAACCCCTTGCTGGAGTATTTTGAGCCCCTGCCCCCTGCAAGGGGAATTTCACCAGGCTGACAAAGCGTGAATTAAAGCTTGCCTCTGTGGCACATGGCTGCAGAGAGCTTTTGTGCAGGAAAATATTTCTCCTGACATTTTGGATGAAAGGGACGCATTTGGGTTTGTTCCACAGGTATTTCACACAAGGGCAAGGTGCTGCTCTGCCCACAGAGTTCAGGGGGGGTTACAATTCCCTTTTCTTTCTCTGCACACACAATCCTGTGCTGCAACAACAGCACCCAGAGTCAGAGTCCTCCTGCCCCAAGCAAGACCCGGGTTATTTTTGTGTCAGCAGAAAGCTTGGCTTTCTTACATTGCTTAGGATGAAAATAGCCTGACTCAGATGCAAAAATCACAAATTGTTATGGCTGGCAGGTTATTCAGGCAAAAACACCAAGAGCCCTGTGCTGATTTCACTGGGAAAGAAAAGGAATAGTTCCTGAGACAGCACAAACTGCCCCTAAGATTATGGAATGGGTTGGGACAGACACTGAAGATCACCCAGTGCCACCCCTGCCATGGCAGGGACACCTTCCACTGTCCCAGGCTGCTCCAAACCCCAGTGTCCAACCTGGCCTTGGGCACTTCCAGGGATCCAGGGGCAGCCACAGCTGCTCTGGGCACCCTGTGCCAGGGCTGCCCCCCCTCCCAGCCAGGAATTCCTTCCATTGGAAGCCATTCCCTGTGTCCTGTCCCTCCACCCCGTGTCCAAAGCCCATCCCCAGCTCCCTGGGAGCAGAGAGCTCCAGCTCTGGGTTCTGCTGCTCAGTGCATCCCCAGCCCTGGGGAAGGGAGCACACTGGGGTACCAGAGCAGGCACATCAGGAGCTGGGATTCTCTGGGAGGAAAACCGCATCCCCTGAGCAGCCAGATGGAAACTGGCCCACACAATTCGTGCTCTGGAACGTGAATGAACAATTCAAAGAAATATCTGTAAGATTTGTTTGTTGTTTTATAACCTTGGGGAAATGTAGATGTATTTCTCCCAGAATTGACCAGGCTGTTCCTTGTTAACTTTTTCAGAATGAAGAAGCTAAAAAGCAAATTTATTCAAGCCCTAAGAAATTGCCTTTAGAATTTTACCTGTATCTCTACTAGACCATCATTAGTGACAAAATAAATCTTCAGTGATTGCCGAATTCCTGTTTAATTTATGGACATCTTTTTGAGAAATGAAGGCTAATATATACACAGGTACAGGATAATAAATGATAGATTTGCAAAGGGATATGCAAAGGCAGGAATCTGAGCAATAATTTTCCTCTTTTCCTTTGTTTCAGATGGAGAATCACCATACCACAATGAGCTCTATATCTCACAAACCTGCCTGGGAAACTTTTAAACTATAATTATTAAAATTAGGAAATATTAAACAATGCAAATGCTTTTCCCTTACTCTGTGCATGCCACACTATTGCACACATTGAATTTCTTTGTTATGTGTGTTAACTCTTTTGTTTTTATACCCAGCTCCTTACCCATCCAAACTGGTTTTCCTTTTGCTGTGTTTATAGGGAACACATCCACAACCTACAACAGATTTGCTGTGTGTTCCCTCATTTAGGGTTTTTCTCAGGAACTGGAAGTTAAGCAGATGTTTTAAAGCCCTGCACAGTACTCTGACAGCCCCTCCTCCAGGGCAGAAGGATGTTTCTCACACCTGATCTTTTTTTAGCAGATGTCCCAAGCCTCCAAGCCCTGCCTGACCTGGTTTGGAGCTGTCCAAGATGCAGCACACATGGAAATCTCCTGGGCTGTGACAGGAGGGGGCTTCACTTGGGATCACATCATCCCCACAGCCCCAGCTCAGCACTGAGGCTCTGGGAGCTGCTCCTGGAATTGTTTCCCTGCTGCCACTTCCAAAAGATGCCAGACTCTTGTGTGCATGTTCCAGGTCTCTGGAGTTGTCTTGCAAGGCCTCTGGGACCAGGAATTGCTGCTCCTGCTACTGCCCTGCACTCAATAGGTTGCTAAAAGTCAGATTTTACACCAGACACTTGCTCTGTTAAAAGACAGGAAGAGCCCTAATTGCAGCTTTGGTTTTTTAATAGAAATGCTGTCCACAATTTTGTGTGTTTCTTTTTTTTTTTCCCTCTGTCAATTCAAGATTAATGAGATTCAATGTGAATTAATGTGGATACTTAAGGAACTCGTGGAGGACTCTGTGATCTTAGAAGTCTTTTCAAACCTAAGTGATTCTGATTTATGGGATGTGAGCAAAGGTTTTGAGCTCAACAAACAAGCAAGTGCATATGTAGGTCACCCCTTGTGGAGCTCACGCTTTTCCTGCTGAATAAAGGAAGAAAATATTTTTTACCTCATTTTGCTGTTGCACAGAGGAAATTTTTAATATATTTAGAAAGCTTTGCAGCACAAACCATCTGTCCCATTTTAAATCTGGTTTAAGGTGGCTTCTCACCTGGATCTGATTTCTGAGCATAAGAAAAGATGTTTTCACTGGCAGAGCCATCAAACACTGGCACAGGCTGCCCCTGTCCTGCAGGCTGCCCCTGTCCTGGGCTGGGAGTGACCCTGTTCATGTGGGTAATCAGGGAGGCTCATAAGCAGATCCACTTACAGGCACAAAATAATGAAGCTTTCTCTGCTGCTTTGGGGTTTTTTCCTGATATTTTGGGTGATACCTCTCCATTCCTCCTTGTTCAAACAGGTAAAACCAGGAGTGAGGAACAATTTACCTATCAGATGTGTATAAATCACACAAATAGCAGGGAAGCAGGAATTAGTGTTGTGAAGGAAGACTGAAGTAACCCAAAGCACTAAAAATTACTGTGCTGATTATCTTCTCAGCTTGGGCACCATTCCATTCATTCCTAAAGGACACTGCTACAGGGGCTGCCCTACATCTACTGGAATATTTCAATTGCACTTCAAGCTACTTAAGAACCAAAAAAAAAAAAAGCAATCTAGGAATACTGGCTTTTGGTTTCTCAGTTACAGCTTCATGGTTTCAGAGCTGATCATCTCCTCCTGCCCCTGCCTTGGGTCACAGAATATCAGTGCCAAGGCTGGAGAGGGAAAAGATGCTCAGAGGCGTCTGGGTTTGTTATGACAGGGCTTTTTCCAAAGGGACACTTCAGCAATCGATGATGCCAGCCCTAATTTTTTGACACAGCACGGGGGAAAAAAAGAGGGAGTTTGGCTGAAATGTATTCTCCTGTCCTGTTTCCAGCAGAAAAGGGCCTCTGGTGGGTCCAATCATGGTCTCTCATCAGCTCGCTGCAGAGAGCATTCATGCAGCAACACAACGCAGTGGGCAGAATGTGAATTAGCCAGGACAAAAGAAGCCCAAAACAAATCCAGAACAGGCAGGAATGGGGGGCAGGGGGAGTGGGACTCTCTTCACCTCACAGCACAAGGCTAATACCAAAGTCTTCAGCATCACTAAAGGTGTCAGAGGCAAAACAGGGAAGGAATTGGTTTGCAGATGCTCTGGAGGTGAGTGTGAGCTCTGTGGAGGAGAGGCACCTCACAAACATCCACAGGGAGTGCCAGAAATGCAGTTTGTGTGGGGTTTGGGCTCAGCAGGGAATATCCCAGTCACACACAGCTTCCAGGGTAACATGGCCTGTTCCCTCCTGGCTGCCTCTGAAAGGACCTCTCCCCATCCTGACTGCAGGGAACTCCACTTCCCCTTCCTCCTGCACCTTTCCCTCCTGGATCCAGCTCAAAGTGGCACATTTACATATAATGTACACACAGATTATATTTTATATGTGTACAAGCATGGAATACACAGACCTTAAAATATTCTAAGTGTCCTTTCAGTTGTGTGCTGACACAGATAAATTTAAACCTGTTCACACACCTCATCAAAAGCCCATCTATTGCTTTTATCACGTATTTTGTGTGGGTATATAAAAGAGATCATGCAAATGCCAAGGGACACACTAAACATTCACAGAGTCATCCTCAGAATGCAGAGATTTAAACCCAAAAGCTGCAGCTGTCTGTGGGTTTAACTTTGCCAGGTGCTATGTAAAGGATGATATTGGCTATCAAAGCACAGATTACACATGTTTAAATTGAAACATTCCTGCCTGGGAGCAAACTTTTAGTAGTTCTTAAGCAGTGGAGCTTTTTTTTTCCTTTCCCAAATCCTGTCCCACATCCGTGGATGAGTGGAAAAGGCTCTACAGTGCCAGCACCGAGGTGAACAAAGTTAATAAGGTGAAATACTCTCTTGCTGACATTTAAGTCAGTCTTTTGCAGTAAGTGTGGAGGGAGAACAATTAGTTAGGACACATTGAAATGATGCTGGCACAGATGTGGGACAGTCATTAATTTACCCCACCAGCTTGCTCATAATTAATAGTAACTAATGGCAGAAAAGAGAAATATGCACTGGGAAAACACAGGAGTGAAATAAAAATATTAAGTGAGTTCTTCTCCCTCCCTCATTATCTGCTAAAAGGTTGTTGGTTTGAGCAATCATTACAGTGGTATTTTTATTTGCTTTCTTATGTGTTATGGTGCTCCAGCTCCAGTACTTGGGTCTGAACATTTTTTGAGTTTAAAAATTAATTTTACCTCCTCACTTCCATGGAATTCAGGGGTGTTCTGCTCACATGTGGTTAAAGAGAGAGGGGAAAATTTTATAAAAATACTCTGCAGTACCTTAAATTGGGTAGGGTCTGGTTAAAGTCCTGGGGGCAACAGAGTTAAAATTTCTCAGAACTTGACCAAGAAATTGAGAAAACTTCCAGGGTTTTTTTTGAGAACTTGCACATTTCACTACACATTTGAATACACTTATTTTTCTGATACTCTGGCTGCTTCCAAACTCCAACCAGAATTCTGGAAGGATACAGAGTGAGAAGGAGGTGTTTTCCATCCCCAAATTCAGTCATGAGGCCCTGATATCAGACAAGGTTTTAGCTATCAGCCTAAGAGTATTATATAGACTGCAATTTGTGTAGTAATCACACACTATATCCAACTGGAATTCCATATTGTGCAACGAGAGTAAAGACTTCAAATTCCTGTGTAAAGGACTCTGTTACCACAGTTAATATCGATGTGCTACATGTTTGCACTTAGGTAAACAAACAAGGAATCAACATTGCTGATTTCAAGGGGAAATTGTCCCTGGAGAACCCAAAACATTCTGGGAGAAACACAGAATGGGATTCTGACCACCAAAAGCATGGCTGAGAAATCGAAGTGGGGCTCTGATCCCCCAAAAATGCCATGAGAAACACAGAGTGGGGCTCTGACCCCCCAAAAATGCCATGAGAAACACAGAGTGGGGCTCTGATCCCCCCAAAATACCATGAGAAACACAGAGTGGGGCTCTGATTCCCCAAAAATGCCATGAGAAACACAGAGTGGGGCTCTGACCCCCAAAAATGCCATGAGAAACACAGAGTGGGGCTCTGATCCCCCAAAAATGCCATGAGAAACACAGAGTGGGGCTCTGACCCCCAAAAATGCCATGAGAAACACAGTGTGGCTCTGATCCCCCAAAAGTGCCATGAGAAACACAGAGTGGGGCTCTGACCCCCAAAAGTGCCATGAGAAACACAGAGTGAGGCTCTGTCCCAAACCCAATGTGTTGAGATGGCTCAAAAAATCAGGAGTATCAGGAAAAGTCAGATTTAAGATTCAGCTACAAAGCACAACAGGTTCATTGCCAAGATTCACTCCACTTAAAAAGGACAACCAAGGCACAAAGAGGAAAGCAACAACAAAACCAAACAAAGTCCCGGCAATCAATGCACAAATGAATTGCAGCTACCTGTGTGTGTAATGTGTAAACAAGGATGAAAGAGAGCGTGGCCTAAAGCTAAACAACACTAAACTTAGCAGTACTTTAACTTTAAGACCTGTACCTTAAGAGACAGCTTAACCACAACAATGGAACAGAGAAACAATACTTAACAGCAGTTTAGCCTGAATTAGAACTCTAATTTAAGCGAATTTCCAGATTTGCAGTGGTGTACGTGCAAAGGCTGTGCACACAGCTAGTGCAAGATCAATACCTGTGGAAAAGCCCCCAAGTGGGTGAAATACTCACTTTGGATGTCTTCGCACCTCCGAGAGGCTCGGGAGCGGCCCGGGACACGCGGAGGTTCGGTGATTGCTGGTCCCAGCCCGGGAGAACCATCCGGGACACGAGAGATGGGCTGCAGCCGCAGCTACGGCTCGTCCCGGCCACTTCGGGATCAGAAGTTTGTCTTTGGAAGTGTCAGGAGAGGAATGCTGTGCCACGCAGGCCGGAGGAACACGAGTGGGAGCTCCCCGGAGCGGCCAGCGTTGTGTTCTAAGCTCGGGAGCTGAGCCGAGCCCAGGTGCTCCCGAGCAGCCTTGCTCAGGTTACACCGCACCTGGAGAGGAGCTCAAGGGAAACGCACCCAGAACACGCCTGAGAAACGCCAAGCGGGGTTCCAGCTGGAATCCTGCCCGGGAATCTCAGCTCTGGGAACTCCTGCACAGCCTGGCCTGCTCTGGAACAGGAGGCAGCTCTTTCCAGGATCCATTGGAGACATAACGTGGATGTTTTTCTTTCCATTGCGCTCCAGCATGTGCTGCCACTGCTCGGAGGAGTTAATTTCTGCAACAATAGTTAGGCAGGCTGGAGAGGAATACTAAGTAAACAAATCTAAATTATTTCAGTTTTGGATCTCAGCTACGCAATTTTAGTTCTGTTGCTAGGTGGGAGTCGTTCTCCTCGGGTGGTGTTTGCTTTTTCAGAGAAGCTCAGGACACATATGTTTGCTTTATGGTGAAGCACCCGGAGTTTCACTGAACCCTCAAACACCGAGTTAAAAAATTCCTTGGGGGCTCCAAGTCACCCGGGGAAAGCGATCTGGTGGCCAAGCCAAGGCCAGGGGATGTCGTGATCCCTGTCACTGAGAGCTCAAAATGGGATTCATCACCCTCTGGACACCTGGCCCCGGCCCTGGTGTCCCTTGCTGAGGCTCCCGCCACGCTTGGGGACAGGCGCCGAGGGAGGGGACACAGCGCCTGTCCCCTGCTTGGCTGCGGAGCACAGACACTGCTCAGAGTGCTTCCTTCCCTCCTTCCTTCCTCCCTTCCCTCCCGCTCGTCCCTCAGCCTGCACACCTGTGCACCATCCCCTGTCCCGCAGGGACATCCCTGCAAAGCCTCGTGCCACCGGGCCGCCAAAAAATCGGGAGCTGCGGGGAGAGACCCGCGGGGACTGGAGGGACGGCGACAGGGACAGCTCTGTCCTTGTCCCTGTCACGGGATCCCAGGAGGGCTGGCGTTGGAAGGGACCTCTGGAGAGCATCCAGACTGAACCCCTGTCGCCACCTGGAGCAGGTGACACGGGCACGCGTCCAGGGGGGTTTGGGATGTCTCCAGAGCGGGAGATTCCACGACCCCCCTGTCCCTGTCCCCGTCCCTGTCCCTGAGCGCCCGGACTGCTCCGCGCGGGTGCGCGCGCGTGTCCCCGTGCGCGCGGA